>CM045734.1:11326063-11371063 GCA_024760905.1 Plotosus lineatus | reverse complement strand
ATTCAAAAGGACCTTACACAGACCCAGTAAACAATATAATAATAATAATAATAATAATAATAATAATAATAATAATAATAATAATAATAATAATAAAGTAATTAAATTAAATATCGATGACGATAATAATACAATAAATAAATAATCAGTAGATAACTACAGCAATAAATCCAGTTGCACTAAATTATGTTATATTATATTATATTATATTATATTATATTATATTATATTATATTCTGATTATATTATAATTATGGTTATATAATTATAATTATATTGTACTATTCCCATTATTTTGTTTGGAAAACAAAAAGAATAATTATCTGGGTAAACAAAATGGCCACAACTTCAAAGTTAGATGTTCCACATTCTCAGAGCAAGATTTAGAGATAACCTACAGTCAGTACACCAGGTGTATTTAACAAGATCCGCCGTTCCTTCACCGCGGGCCTTGCCGCTATCCGCTGCGCTCCGGTCCTCTCTGAAGGAGAATCGTCAAGAGTTTTATCAAAGCCTTTTAAAAATCTGTTTTTTTTTTTTTAAAGAACAGAACACAGGCACACGGCTCACGCTTCTGGACTTTAAAGGAGCCTGTGGTCTGTGGAACTCGTTTTAACGTGCGACAGTCTGCGGGGCCGTCCGTCTCAGAGAAGTTTGCGGCGGCACATGTCACCACACTGGGTCACGTGTTTGACCTGTGTGGTCCGCAGCTAGAGGACGCCGCTGCTGTCTCTACCGCTGTCAGGGTTTCTTCGGTGAGACGACTGGAAAGCATGCTGAGGCTCTGGAAGGACCAGCTCTCCCCAGACGAACACTCCGGCATCGTCTCCGGAACCGACAGCGTTTTACCCCCCGGAGACACGGACCCCTTTCCTGTCGACAGCCTCGCCCCGGATTTTAAGGACTGCTCTGGTTGGTTTTTAGAACATGGTGTGTCAGGGCCTATAAAATTGTGTAACACCTCAGGTAAAATAATGTACAAACTGATGGTAAAAGTATTAAATAAAGAGAAACTAAGGGGTCGGACTGACACACCATGGAGGGTCCACCTGGGTTTGAAACCAGAAGTGGACCCCTCATGGAGAGCGCTGTACAAACCACCGTTGACAAAAAGGGTTGGAGACGTACAGTGGAGGATTTTACATGGTGCTGTCACAGTTAATAGTTTTGTGAACATTTTAAATCCGGGTGTTGATGAAAGGTGTCGGTTCTGTTCCCTCAGAGAGACGGTGTTTCATTGTTTCCTGGACTGCAGCAGGCTGCAGTCCCTGTTTATGTGGTTGTCGAGGCTGTTCTGTACTTTTGGCGTGGTTGTTACGAAACACATTTTTATTCTGGGTTTTGGATAGCAACAAAAAAAGAAGGCGAAGTGTCAACTTCTGAACTTCCTCCTGGGCCAATCAAAAATGGCCGTCTACCTGAGCAGGAGGAGAAAAATAGAAGGTTCACTGGACTGTGATATTCAAACAATTTTAATCAAAATGATAAAGAGCAGGTTGATGATTGATTTCAATTATTATAGTTTGATGAAAGATTTGGAGTCCTTTGAGAAAGTGTGGTGTGTAAATGATGGTTTGTGTTCTGTGAAGGAGGAGAAGCTGCTGTTTTCAACAATGTTGGGTTAAAGGAACTGACTCTGATTATGGAAATACTCTTTCAACAACACTTTCTCTCTCTCGCTCTCTCTCTCTCTCTCTCTCTCTCTCTCTCCCTCTCTCTCTCTTTCTTTCTCTTACTCTCTCTCTCTCTCGCTCTCTCTCTCTCTCTCTCTCTCTCTCTGTCTAATTGGTCATCCATAACATACCTTCCATAACATGTCCACACACACACACACACACACACACACACACACAGAGTTGTAAAATCTCTTATTATTTGAAATGTTATTTTTGCAGATTTTCCCCTCAGATTGTTTATGTTGTTTATTTGCCCTAAATGTTTGTGGTTTGCACTTTTCATTCAAAACATCAAAATTATATCACCGTGTGTGATGGCTGAAAGTTGCCGTCGTTTTCCTCGTCTGATGTTGCTGTGTCGTGCAATTGGCTGTATATTTTCCTGCTTTTTTCTTCTGAGCCAATCACATCCCTGCTCGTTTCTATTCATTTAGTTTGAAAGAGTGTAAACATTTCTCCTGTAAACATTTTTCACTCGCACACTGATGGAGAGAACGCCATTAAACAAGTCATCATGACCAGCACACGCTCCTCCTCATCATGGATCACATCAGGCTTTTATCTATGAGAAGGAAAGGACAAGGCTGATACTGATGTCTCTGTGTCTCTGCAGTTCGTCCCGAGGCGTCAGTGTTCCAGAGACACTCGTCTTCTCCAGAGCTGGTGTGTCATGCTACAGGTTTCTTCCCCAAATCAGTGATGATCATCTGGCGGAAGGACGGCAAGGATGTGCATGAGGACATGGAGCTCAGAGAGACGTTACCCAACCAGGATGGAAGTTTCCAGAAGAGAAGTATTCTGAAAGTCCCAGCTGAGGATCTGCAGAAACACACCTACACCTGCGTGGTTCAGCACAGCAGCTTGGGGGAGGAGTTAGTGCTGGAAGCACCAAAAGGTCCAAATAAAGTCCAGATTTACAGAGTGAAAGTGATTCATTACTGCAGCACATCATCATCACTCTGTACTCACTTCACAGGTGGAGCGTCGATTGGTCTCATTGTTGATGTGATCGTGGGTCTCCTGGTTCTGGTTCTGGTTGCTGCTGGAATTGTGGATGAACATGTGGATGAAAATGTGGATGAAGAGGAAATCTGGTGAGTGTAAGGAGGAGATGTGAAGTTTCGAGAGAACAGATTTACACTTTTAATTCCTGAAAGGAGACTTAATGAATATTTTGTAGAGTTTGATGTTGATCTGATGAATGAAACGAGACAATAATGAGATATTGATGATTATTTACTGCAACCAAACCCAGTCCAGAGTTTATAAGGTTCTGTCCACCATCTTGTGTTTCAGGTTTCAAAGCTGTTCCATCCGGATCCTGTAAGTGAATCTTTATGATCCAGAAATGAGGTTTAGAATCACCACATGATTTATTATCAGTGTTTCATTCACTTTGTGATCATTTCAATGTTTTCAGCCTCTGAAGGAGATTCTTCCTCCAACAAATCTTAAAGTGTGACGCTGTGACAACCTACTGAGTTGAGAGAGTAAGATCTGGTGATGTTTATAGTGGAATGTGTGCGGAGTGAAAATCCAATAAATAAAGTGATACCTTGACTTATGAATTGAATCCGTTCCGATGGTGAGCTCGTAAACTGAAAAGTTTGTTAGATGACACAATTATTCCCAGAAGAAATAACAGAAAACCAATTAATCTGTTCCAACCTCCTCCCAAACTCGCTTCGAATTAAATTGTTTTCGATTATACGTCGGTTTTCAAAAAATATATGGAAATATAAAAAAAGAAATAAAAACAAAGTTTACATCATTATACACTCATGCCTCGGTTTTACGGACTTCCTTTAACGGATTCCGGATGAATCTGTAGCTTCCTACTAGTCCGGATCGTCCGGACGTGGGCCGTTGTTTCCGAAAATGACCGCCAGATGACAAGCAGTCAGGTGCGCAGTAAAGTGCACAGTGCTCTTGACTTAGTGCAGTGCTTCTCAATTATTTTCTGTTATGCCCCCCCTAGCAAGAAGAAAACAATTCGCGCCCCCCCACCACCCACTTTCCGCCGCAACTATAAATTATAACTTTTTTCTATAATATAGTTACAGGTATATCTCTTCATTATATCGTATCCTTGTTAACATAAATAAAACAAAAAGAAAGAGATATAGTTCAACTTACAAGAATAACTTTAACATTTTTTATTAGTCTGTAAAAGAAAGTGCATCAATTTGCCTTAAATTTAAAAATAATAATATCCTTTACATTTTTGACAAACTTACCACACCATTTGCTGCTGAAAATAAAATCAATAAATAATTAATTCAAATTGACTTCAGAAACATTAACTCAGGAGCACAATATATAAACACTTTAACCTACAAAACAAGAACAAATAGAACAATTTGTGCTGATTTTTTTTTCTCAAAATGAGGAAGCCAAGATTAATGGCTACAATGAGCACGTTTTGCAGCGCACAGCTTCTCAAAGCGAGGTTTGAAGCATGACACTGCAACTCTCGGCTCCTGCTCAATGTGCAATGAGGGCGCCACTGCCAACTACTGGAGTGGATGTGCAATTACACTTTCTTGTAGTACGGCGGAAAAAAAAGCATGTTCTCCTGGGTCACACGCGCCCCCCTCAGCATCCCATCGCGCCCCCCCCAGGGGGGCGCGCCCCACTATTTGAGAAGCACTGACTTAGTGCTACACTACTTCGATTATTCCAAGAACCAAGAAGTGTCTGCTCATTATGCAAATGCAAATCTCAGAAATTTGCGAGAAACAATCATAAGAGAGTAATTCTCGAGTGGCCAGCAGTTGAAGCTAAACACTTTCTTCAGACCAAAACCAACTGCCGGCTCGGCTGATGCACCAGGGATACCAACCAGCCCGCCCTCACCAAGCAAACCAACACTGTTTACGTCAGGCTTACAGTCTTCAACTCCTCCACAGCCTGAAACCGGCAGTACGTGTACAGCAATGGAGCTGCAAAGCTCAAGTGACTCAAAATAGTAAAATTCTGAGTCTCCCACTGTACGATCACGGCATCATATCAAGCAACATCTGCTCATCTCTTGGTAAGCCTGAATGATATTTAACACAATTCTATTTTCAACATACTGTACTGTCTACATTACATGGGTTTTAAACATCAAACCATGATGCTACGCTACTCAAAGCTTGATTAGCGTCTTTATAATCAGCAGCTTGTGGTTGTTGTAGTTTCTTCGTGCCTAGTCTGCATCATCAGAAGGTATCTCAGGGTCTTTAGCATTTCGCCCCCAAACCTGTACGCTTCACCTGAGTGGGGCAGCAAAGACAAAAGACTGTCTTCACCTGCAGGCTGGCTTCTGGTTGATTGTTGAGGTCTTCTAATGTGAATCTACACACTACTCTCCTTACTGGTAATTGATTGTGGTCCAACTCTCTCTCCTCTTGATCCACAGCCACCTTGAGCACGCCTTTGCTGAAGCAGCTATGGTCTTTATCACCTTCTTTGTGGCGGTAAGGGTAAGACCTATCTTGTGCAGGAAGTTTCTTGTAGATGTTGCAAAAAAAACCCTGCATCCAACCTCTATTGGCATCAGGCTTGCTTTCCACCCTTTCATACAAGCTTCATCTACCAAGTCCTGGTATTTTGCCGCTTTCAGTTTGTGTGAGATGGCAAGTCTATCCTCCCAGGGAACTGTAAGCTTGATTATGTGGATGGTTTTCATTTCTCGGGATAGTAGCAGTATATCTGGGCACACCTGAGTGACTGCTATATCTTCTGGAAATTTCAACTTCCTCTGCACATCCACAAGAAGCTGCCAGTCAGAGGCTGAAGACAGGACTGAGCCTCTAGTTGCAGGCTTGCTAGGCTTGGTCTTCATCTCTCCTTCTTTCAGAAACTGGATGGGTTTTCCTGTATCCTGGATACTTTGATGGTTGACTTCCACTCTGCGCTGGACAGTGTCATGCCTCCATCGGTACCTCCCCTCTCCCAGAGCCTTAGGACATTCTGAGAGGATGTGATTCAGGGAGAAGTTGTTTCCTTTACACAGAGAGCATGAGGCGTCCTCCTCTTTTCCCCAAATCCGCAAATTAGAAGGTGTAGGAAGCAGGTCTGACACAGCACGTAGTAGGAAGCTTATGGTGTACATTTCCAGAGTATAGGTACAGTATTTACATTTGCAGATTACATAGTGTGCTTGAGTAAAAGTTTTTCCAAACGTAATCGTTGAAATATATGGAATCGGAAACTTCGGGCAATCGGGTACTTCCCCCCTATTAGTCCGTTAAACCGAGGCATGAGTGTAATCATATAATCACACTCCACTGTTTGAGAAGCACTGAATTAGTGGCATCCTCGGCAAATTATACATATACATAATCATGACATTACTGGCACGTGATTCAAATTTAGCCAATGGCTGAGAGCTTTTGTTTCTCCCTCCTGCTGATTGGTTGCAGATGATGTGTACACCTCTTTTTTTTTTCTTCATGAGCATGTCATCAACGTGATTACTTGAATTGTGAATTCACGTTTTTTAGTGTGTTTCTAATGATTATTTAAGCCCTATGATGTCACTCAAATGCCCTACATCTTCTGTAGCTTCTGGTAAGGAGCCTAAGTGCCTTATTCATTAATAAATATTCTCAGAGTACAAAATTAAAAAGTTTTTCTTCATCATTAATACATTTTAATGCATTATGACTGTATTAATGAGTAAGACTGTCTATAGAATGTGTTTAAGAAGGATATTTTAGCTCATGTAATATCATACATAGGGTTTTAAAACCATGTCAATAATTCGTGAATTCTCGGGATCCGCGGGGGATGGGGGGGGTGACCCCCATGGATAATGGAGGCTTTCTGTATATTGTATATATTTAGTAGGGATACCCCCTCCTGCACCCTCCTCATGCTTCGCATACCTTGGGCTACAATCCCAAGGCGCTACTACACTCCTTGCCAGCGTCAGTCTGCTTGGCTGCTTCGCAGCCTCAGCCTCCGGCTTCAGTAAATTTTTTAAATCAAAATTATTTCTGCCTGCTTACACCCATGTGTAATATATTAAAGATAAACATGTAAAAATAATGAATATTTTTCATAATAATAATACATGTACATTACATTAATAATAATTACTAATAAATAATAAAACAAGAATAAACAATAAGTCAACTCACCCTTCCGATCATTGACTGCGGTGAAGATGCCACGTGGGCAGGCATGAGGTGGTGTGTAACAGATGAGGAGGATGAGGAGAATTTTATGCATGTGCATGCTACGATGCTCATGGTGAGCTCCCACAAGGCCAGTGCTTCTCAAATAGTGGTGCACACACAGTGTGATGGGGGAAGGGGGGGGAGCTACATATGACCCTGGGGAACATGCTTTTTTTACCATACTGTACTAGAAAAAAGTGTAATTGCGCATCCACTACAGTAGTTGACAGTGGCAATCTCATTGTTGCGCTATGGTGTAGGGAAAAAAACCCTACAAACCGAGCAAATGATATGAAGTGCAATAAACACTTTATAGCCATGTGCTTAGGGGTGAAATGTTTTTTTTTTTTTTTCTTTTGGAGGGGTGTCACAGAAAATAATTGAGAAGCACTGTACAAGGCTTTTTCAGAGTGCAGCGGAATACACGCTGAAGAATACAGGACTAATCGGCCCGGAAAAGCCATTTCCCCAGCATGGGGCAGATTTTTGGTGTGATAGAAGCTAGTATCATGGAAAATTCGTGATTAAAGACACTCGCAAGTAAAGGTACCACTGTACTTCCATTCAGTCCGAGCTCCAACATCATCCTGTTTCTGTCTGTTTTTAGGAAACACTGGAAAGAGGGGAGTTCTGAAGAGATGTGGGAGAAACGCAGTTTGTGTGTGTGTGTGTGTGTATGTGTGTATAATGTTGGATATTGATGATTAAATTCATGTAATTTAGTAATCTTGTGCTGCCCTCTGTGGGTCATATTGTTTGTAAGTTTTGGTGCCACCTTGTGGTTTTTTCAATAAACGTTCTCAATTTGGATCCTCATGAAGGAAGACTGTTTGTTTGTTTTCTCTGCCCATGTTTGGGAATTTAGGTAGTTTCCTGAACATTTTGGTGCCGAAAACCCGGGAATCTGAGAGTTTATTAGGCAGAGAAGCAAGTTGCAGTATTTTGAGGACTGAAAACCCAGCCAGGTGGCTGTATTGGCGTGTTGAGTTGGTGGCGGTGAGTGACCTACGTGACCAGCTTGGTGACTAATGGCTTGGGCAAGATGGCGGCACCCAGCGCATGTGGATGGGAAAGCGCACGCCACGACGGAGTCGGCCCGGCCCTTTGTTAGTTGTTGTTGGCTGTGACTGCCGTGGGGTTGTCTACAGGTGACAGTACAGTGAAACGGGTCCCTGGACTCAAGGTGAAGCTGCTGCGGCAGTGGCGGCAGTGAGTGACACACGTGGACAGGAGCGGTGCCCAGCGCAGGCCTACGTGACTGGCGGTATAAACAACATGGCGGCGCCCAGCACGCGTGGACAGGAGAGCGCATATCATGGCTGTGAGTGGCGGTGGCGAGTGGCGGATGTGACTGGGAGTACAGGAGTGCTACAATAACTGCACAGGGCATGTTTGCTTTGTGTCAGGGAACTGGCCCTGCCCTTTGTTAGCTGTTGTGGAACTGTGTGAGGAGTTGAGAGTGGCTGCATGGAGCTTCACATACCAGGAGAAAAACACAGTGCAGTGCACCAACTCCCTCTTAAGGTGATGTTGGCTTGAAATTGTGTTGTGTGCATTGACCTGGAGCATTACTCAGACTGTATTCTGTTGGATTGTGCTGTATAAAAACAAAATCATGTCGGACAGTGAGCTGGATAAGGCAGAGAAAGGCAGAGTGGATGCCAAGGGATGGGTGACTTGGTCTGTCAAGAATTTAACTGTGGACCGATATGATTTGGAGGTGGCCATGGACACTCTGACCAAGAGGCTCGAGGCATTCGAGGATGTGCAGAGTAAAGTTGAATCACTTCTTCCACTGGACAAAATTGTAGAAGATGTGAATAATTCTGGCCTGTTTTTGGATGGAATTGACAAGGTTAGGATGAGGGCATCCAAGCGCCATGCCTCACTGATCAATGAGACAAATGCGGTTGAAGATGACAGATCGTCAAATTCTGGATCTTCATCGTCTGCGAATGTGCGTCTTCCCAAGCTTGAGCCGCCCAAGTTTAGTGGGAATTTGGAGGACTGGCAGCCTTTCTGGGACCAATTTCAAGCTTTGGTGGGTGAGACTGACATTCCAGTCTGTCTGTCTTCCTTTCGGCTTTTTCCCTTTTACTTGGGAGTCGCCACAGCGAATCATCTGATTCGCACGTTTTGATTTGGCAGAGGTTTTTACATCGGATGCCCTTCCTGTCACAACCCTTTTTAGCAAGGGACAGAAACACGCTGATGACTTTGCAGCCTACACTTTACGAAAGTCAGCAATGGTTCTTTTACATGCCTCTCACCATAGACAGTGAGAGACATGGCCCACCTTTGATAACCCAGTTAGCTGCACTGGGGGTGACAGTGACAACCTTGTGGAGAGTGGGACTCAAACCACCAACCTTTGGATCAGCGATCCAGCGCCCTATACCACTAGACCACCACTGCCCCATACTGATATTCCAGATATCACTAAATTTGCTTATCTTTTATCTTCTCTGCAAGGGCAGGCTAAGGGAGTAATATATGGATTAGCCACTACTTCCCACAATTATGCAGTGGCTGTAGAAATGCTACATGATCGTTACAGGAGGAAAGAGAGAATTGTGTTTACCCACATACAAAGCTTGCTAGAGTTGTCGCCTCCCTTACACTGTAGCATTGGGGAACTGTCGAAGATACAGGACAGAATGTTGAAACATGTCAGCAGTCTGGAAGTGCTTGGTTTTCATGGTGAAGGGAACAGTGTGTTCCTTACTCCTCTCATTCTATCCAAACTTCCTACAGAGCTCAGAATGGAATGGGAGAGGGGTGGAGAAGGTCAGAGAGTGACCTAGACTTTCTTTTGGAATTCCTGAAGAAGGAGATTAAACGTAGAGAGCGTTCAGATGTGTTTCAGAAGCAGCATGCCAACAATACAGAATTTAAGTCTCAGAATCGGTCTACTCGAACTGCTGCTGCTCTGCAATCAAGTTCGGGGTTAATTTGCTGTGCATTTTGCAACAAGACTCATAAAACTGAAAGGTGTTTTGGTTTAACGAATGTTCCCTTGGTTGAAAGAAAAATAAAAATAATGGGGGCCAAATTGTGTTTCAGGTGTCTGAGCAAAAATCACATGGCTAATGTCTGTGAGGACAAGTGTACAAAGTGCCAAGGGGCACATCACAGGTTGATTTGTTTTGAGAAGGATAAAACAGTTCGCACTAGTATTGAAAATCCTGTGCCCACTGTAACAGAAAAGAAACCTGATAAAGTAAATCTACCAGGTGTTGTCACTGTGTCAAACACTAGTCCTGATTTGAGAGGTCCTCAGGTGTTGTTTCAAATGTCCAAGGTAAAAGTCAATGGTGTTGAGGGCAATGTGTTATTTGACACCGGGTCAGATCGCTCATATGTGAGCAAGCAGTTTGTACAAAGGGCTGATCCAAAGTACATGGGAACCCACAGTATGTCATATGTGGCCTTTGGGAGTAAGGGTGCAAGTCAGAGTAGACCTTGGTTTGTGTACAAGTTATCATTAAAGGGGTCTGGGGGGTCCCGGTTGAGATTGTGGCCACGGAGGTGCCTATTATATGTGCCCCTATCTACCGCCCAACCCTACCTGCTGATGTAAACAGAATCTTACGGGGAATGGATTTGGCTAGTGGGTATGTTGGTGGTGAAACCAAGATTGATATCTTAATTGGATTAGATGCCTATTGGCAGTTCATTAAACCTGAGGGACAACAAGTGCAGGATTTGATGTTGCAAAAATCCATATTTGGATGGATTGTCTCAGGGGTAATTCAAAATACAATGGCCTGTGGGTCGAATGTGAATGTATCCAATGTACAATTTGGATTGCCATGTTTAACAGATGTATCCTCATGAATTATTGAAACAATTTTGGGATTTAAATTGTCTTGGGATTGGACAGCAGGTTGAAGAAAATGCACAAATGGTCCAGTTTGAAAATAATGTTAAATTTAAAGAAGGCAGATATGAGGTAGCTCTCCCCTGGAAAAAGGGAGCAAGGGAGAGGCTGTTGAATAATTGGAATGGGGCTAAATTAAGGTTGAAGGGTTTGGATCGCAAATTGGGGTTTGACCGGTCCTAAAACAATACTACGAAATGGCTATAAGGGAGATGGAACTAGGTGGTGTTGTAGAAGAGGTCCCAGATACAGAAATTGAGAGCCCACACCCTGTTTTCTATATGCCTCACAAGCCGGTGGTCAAAGAGTCTAGTGCAAGTACAAAGGTATGTCCTGTATTTGATGCCTCAGCGCAGGGGCCCAATGGGGTATCTTTAAATGGTTGTTTAGAGACAGGACCCTCCCTCATCCCTTGTTTGGCTACTATCTTGATTCACTTTAGACGTTGGAAGGTAGCGCTAGTGGCAGACATCACAAAGACATTCCTCCAGATAAATGTTAGGAAGGAGGATCAAGACGTACATCGTTTTCTGTGGCAATAAGGTGACAAACTGCAAATCATGAGGTTCATTCGTGTTCCCTTTGGCAATACAAGTAGCCCTTTTCTGTTGAATGCTACCATCAGGTACCATTTGTCTACCTTCCCCCCTACTAGAGTTGTGGAAGAATTACAGAAGAACTTCTATGTGGATGACTGGCTATCCGGAGCTGATAGTGACGGAGGCATGTGACATGATGACTGAGGCTTCCAATGTTATGAGCCAAGTGAGTATGACGCTGGCCAAGTGGAACTCAAATAGTCCCATGTTGTACAAGGAGTCTGAGACCAAGAATTTAGACTCAGATTCTGTCAAGGTATTAGCCCTTAAATGGAATGTGTCAGAGGATTGTTTTTCCTTTGAGGGTGTGCCCTTTCCTAAGGGATTGATCATCACCTAACGTGTTGTGCTTCGTGTAATTGCAAGGTTGTTCGATCCATTGGGTTTCCTGAATCCCTATGTGATGGTGGCCAAGTGTGTTCTCCAAGACTTGTGGAAATTAGGACTTAACTGGGATGATAGAGTATCTGATGAGTTGGAGAGGAAATTCTGCATCTGGTTAGAAGGTTTGGAGCAGATACGTTTGTGGAAGATTTCGTGTAGTTACACAGGTGGCCCATGGAGAGATGTGGTTGACACATCCATGGTTTCAGAGATGCCTCGGAGAGGGGTTACGGTGCATGCATGTACATAAGGTGCAAATTGGGTGATGGGACAGTCAAGTCTTATTTGGTGGTTTCGAAATCAAGGATAGACCCAGTTAAAAGGATGACCTTGCCCAGGTTGGAACTTACAGGTGCGCTGTTGTGTGCCAGATTGTTTTTTGTTTGGAAGGCCTTGTTGTTGCCTGAGAAGGTGAAAAGCTTTTGTTGGACTGATTCCATGGCAAAATTAGGTTGGATCCACGGGGATGCTAACAAGTGGAAGCCCTTTGTTTGTAACAGCATGCCTGAGATTCAAGAATTGACCAGTCTCGCTCAGTGGAATCATTGGACAGGCAAGGAAAACCCTGCTGATTTAGTGACCAGAGGGATATATCCTGCAGAGTTAGTTTCTTCAAGATTGTAGTTGGTAGGTCCAGAATTTTTGATTGCTAGTCAAGATCCAGGGAATGGGACACATCCTATTCATGATGAAGTGGTCAAGAATGAAGAAAGAGATGAGGTTGTTTTAGCAGTCTCTCAAGATACGACTGAGAGTTTCTTAGATTTCCATTGGTGGGGAACTTTCCAGAAAAGCATTAAGATGGTGTCCTGGATTCTGAGGTTCCTTCACAATCTGAAGTGTGGTAAGTTTGGAAAACTCAGAAGAGGTGATTTGTCTTTGTAGGAGATAACAGTTGGCAAGGTAAACTTCTGCTTTGTTTGCAGCAACAGAAATTCACAGAGGAGTTTAGGGCTTTGAGGTTAGGCCACCCACTTCGTTGAAATTCTTCCATTGTTAAATTGACACCATTCATATGCTCAGATGAGTTGCTTTGAGTATGAGGCAGGGTCCAGTTCTCAGAATTGGCATATGAAGAAAAACATCCAATCATTCTCCCTAAGGGTCATTTGTCATTGTTGGTAGTACGGTTTTTCCACTACCTGTTGAAGCATGATGGTGGTCCTCCATAACACCTCAGCAGTGCCACAGGCTGATTGGCTCCATGCCACGCCGCATTGAAGCAGTCATTTCTGCAAAAGGATTCCTGACCAAGTATTGAGTGCATAACTGAACATAATTATTTGAAGGTTGACTTTTTTGTATTAAAAACCCTTTTTTTATTGGTTGAATGAAATATACTAATTTTTTGAGATAGGGATTTTGGGTTTTCATGAGCTGTACGTCAAAATCATCAGTATTAAAACAATAAAAGACCTGAAATATTTCAGTTGATGTGCAATGAATCTAAAATATCATCATCATCATCATCATCATCATCATCATCATCATCATCATCTTCCGCTTAGTCCAGGGTCAGGTCGCGGGGGCAGAAACCTAAGCAAAGAGGTCCAGACGTCCCTCTCCCAAGCCACTTCCTCCAACTCTCCCGGGGGGACACCGAGGTGGTCCCAGACAAGCCAAGAGACATAGTCCCTCCAGCGTGTTCTAGGTCGACCCCAGGGTCTCTTCCCGGTTGGACATGCCCGAAACACCACCCCAGGGAGGCGTCCGGGGGGCATTCTGACCAGATGCCCGAGCCACCTCAACTGGCCCCTCTCAATGCAGAGGAGCAGCGTATCTACTCCGAGCTCTCCCCGGATGGCTCTAAGGGAGAACCCCACCACCCGGCGAAGGAAGCTAATTTCAGCCGCTTGTATCCGTGATCTTGTTCTTTCGGTCATTACCCAAAGCTCGTGACCATAGGCGAGGGTTGGAACGTAGATCTACTGGTATATTGAGAGCTTTGCCTTGCGGCCCAGCTCCTTCTTCACCACGACAGACCGGTACAGGCACCGCTTAACAGCAGAGGCTACAGCGATCCATCTGTCGATCTCTCGTTCCATCCTTCACTCTCTCGTAAACAAGAAACCAATATACTTTAACTCCTCCATTTGGGGCAGGACCTCATTCCCGACCCGGAAGGGTGCATTCCACCATTGTCCGACTGAGAACCATGGCCTCGGACTTGGAGGTACTGATTTTCATCCCGGCTGCTTCGCACTCAGCTGCGAATCGTTCCAATGAGAGCTGGAGGGCCCGACTTGATGAAGCCAAAAGGACAACATCATCCGCAAAAAGCAGAGACGATATCTGATGGCCACCAAACCAGAACCTCTCATCGCCCCGACTGCGCCGAGAAATTCTGTCCATAAAATTATGAACAGAATCGGTGACAAAGGACAGCCTTGGCGGACTCCAACTCCCACTGGAAACGAATCCGACCTGCTGTTACCAATACGGACCAAACTCTGGCTCTGGTGATACAGCGACCGAATAGCTCGTAGCAATGGATCCGGAACACGGTACTCTCAGAGCACGCCCCACAAGCTTGTTCAAGGGACCTGGTCGAAAGCCTTCTCCAAATCCACAAAGCACATGTGGACAGATTGGGCAAACTCCCATGCCCCCTTCAGAATCCTGTGGAGCGTATAGAGTTGGTCAAGAGTGCTGCGGCCAGGACGAAAACCACATTGTTCCTCCTGAATCCGAGGTTCGACTATCGATCGGATCCTCCTCTCTAGTACCCCTGCATAGACTTTCCCAGGTAGGCTAAGGAGTGTAATTCCATGATAATTGGAACACACCCTCCGGTCCCCCTTCTTAAAAATTGGGACCACCACCCCAGGTTGCCAATCCAGAGGTACAGCCCCTGATGACCACGCGATGTTGCAGAGATGTGTCAACCAAGACAGTCCTACAACATCCAGAGCCCTGAGATATTCCGGGCGGATCTCATCCAACCCTGGAGCTCGACCACCGAGGAGCTTTTTGACAATCTCAGTGACCTCCACTCCAGTGATGGGCGGACCCTCACCCGAATCCCCAGGGTCTTCCTCTTCCACAGAGGGCGTGTTGTTGGGAGGTCCTCAAAGTATTCCCTCCACCTCTCAACAACATCCCCAGTCAAGGTAAGCAGCTCCCCACCTCCACTGTAAACAGTGTTTGTGAAGAACTGCTTCCCCCTCCTGAGGCGTCGGATGGTGGCCCAGAACCTTTTTGAGGCCAACCGATAATCACTCTCCAGGCCCTCACCGAACTCGTCCCATGCCTGAGATTTTGCATCTGCGACAGCCTTGGCTGCAGCATGTTTGGCCTGCCGGTACCTGTTTGCTGCCTCAGGAGTCCCACAGGCTAATAAAACCCGATAGGCCTCCTTCTTCAGCTGGACGGCCCCCTTCACCGCAGGTGTCCACCACCGGGTTCGGGGATTACCGCCACGACAAGCACCGATGACCTTACGGCCACAGCTATGAGCTGCCGCTTCAGCAATGGAGGAACGAAACAGGGCCCATTCGGATTCCATGTCCCCCGCCTCCTCCGGAACGTGGTTGTAGCTCTGCCAGAGGTGGTAGTTAAAGGCCTCTCGGACAGGGGAGTAAGCCAAACGTTCCCAGCAGACCCTGATTACATGCTTGGGCCTGCCAGCTCTGGAAGGCAATCTCCCCCACCACCGAAGCCAACTCACCAACAGGTAGCGATCGGTAGACAGCTCAGCTCCTCTCTTCATCCGAGTGTCCAGAACATATGGTCGCAAGTCCGATGACACGACGACAAAGTCAATCATCGAACTGTGACCTAGGGTGTCCTGGTGCCAAGTGCACTTATGGACACCCTTATGTTCGAACATGGTTGTAAGAATTTTGATGTAATTGTGTCCCTGGGTTTGTAAATGCGCGGCCTCGGATCATGGATCCTGGGTGACTGACGTTTAACCCAGCCCAACAATGAATGCTCGCATAAGAACTAGTATTTTTTCATTGTCTCTGTATATCCGTTGAACTTTAGTAACCTCATGTTTCAGTATGAGTCTTACCTCTAAGCAGTAGAAAAAAAACCCTTTTTATGGCAATGTGAGGCCATGTGAAAGATCTTGCGGGAGTAGAAGGAGTGTAGATAATGAAACCTGAAACTGTCCAAGGACAGTTGCAGGGTGATAAAGAAGTCCATGCTTACTCGCCTAATGTTAACTCTTGCTGGGTGTTAACCACATTGTCTCTTCCTATTCTGTGTTCATGTATAAATAACCCCCGCTCACATTGTACTATGAGCTTCTGATGAATAAACCAGACTGATTTCACTCATGTGGTTCGTTGTCTGTTGCTCCCAGAGTGCTCTTAGACGTTGAGATACAGGAATCCAGATCGTGCAGATTTAACTAGGAACTTCTACTGAGAAAGTTCTTACAATTTGGTGACCCCGACGTGATACTCCTAATCAGGTAAGACAAGATTTGGTTGACTACGTGGTTAGCAGTATCTGAGCGTCTGTTATCCCCTTTTCATAAGGGACGGTTATCCTCAGTTGCTATAACTGGGACGGTTATCCTCAGTTGCTATAACTGGGAAGAGCATTATACAAAAACAAAAAACTAAAGAAAAAAAAAAGGGTGCACCTGTATTCCTGTATGCCAACGTTTTTATTTTTTGTTGTTTTGTTGTTAGGGGGTAAACAATGGGAAATTCCTACCCAAAGCCTAATCCCGGGGAAACCCCCAAGGAATGGATGAATAGATGTGGTCTTGCTTATTATACTGAACCATGGCTTAGTAATCTTGCCGCATGGACGGAGGGACTTGACCAGGTACCAAACTTTCCTCGAAATGGGACTTTTGATGCAGGATTCCTGACATCCGCGCATCACATGATTTATGATGGATTGGGCAGCCCCTCCTGGGATGATGAATACATGAAGGAGGCTTATGTAAAATGGTATGAGATGCGCTCATATTTGTTACAGCTTAAAAAGCTCTTCGAGCCCAAGAAGGTGACTCAGAGTGTCCCCAAACCTATATTAATGAGTAAAGAAAAGGGAAAAATACCAAAAGTCCAGCTTGCTGTGTGCAAACTGTGTCCCCTTCTCTTCCCCATATACGCCGCCCCTTCTTTTATGTTTTCTTGATGACCCTACGCTTGATAAATTGCAAATATCCTACTCATTTGTACATATGTTCGAATGCCCTTTTAATTTGCAAGGCCGCGACCTCATGAGCGTTCTGGGGTTCCAAATCTCTTTTCAAGGTTCGAGCATGACCATTCAAACGTGCGACACCTCCTCCGTTTCTCTGTTGTCATTGCAAGCGCAGCCCTTGCCCTTTAATGTTAATTGGCGTATGCGAGTTCCACCTCGCCCCTGTACTCATTACACGCTGCCCACTAATCTTTGGGCAGAACATAAGAATGACGGGTTGTGTGGACTGTGTCCCGTGATGAAGCTACCGCGGAAGCACATTTCGCCTCGTACATCCGACAATACCCCTTATCGCCTCAAAAAATGTTGGGTATCGACACTATTTTGGCTTCTCTTCTGGAACAGGGTATCATCGTGCCGTGCACAAGCCCGTATAACACTCCTGTGAACCCGGTTCCCAAGCCGGACGGCTCCTGGCGTCTGACACAGGACCTCAGAAAAATTAACGAGCTCATCATCCCAGTTTCTCCGGTCGTTCCGGACGTGCCCTCTATTATGGCTTCTATTCCTTGCGATCACACCCATTTCTCCGTAATCGACCTGTGCTCAGCGTTTTTTAGTATCCCTGTTGAGCCCGACACACAACCCCTCTTCGCTTTCACACACCGGCAGCGACAGTACACATGGACCAGACTACCTCAGGGGTTTATTGACTCTCCTGCCATTTTCTCGGCTGCGGTTAGGGATGCACTGGGGTCTCTCGACGCCCCCGTAGGCTCCTGCGTTCACTGCTATGCCGACGACCTCCTGGTTTCCGGCCTAACATATGAACTGTGTCTCAATGCACCCGTTCAACTGCTCCTCTTACTGGAAAAAAAGGGTTTCAAGGTCTCCAAGCCCAAGTTCCAGTTCTGTCTCACCACTGTGATATATCTGGGCTACGAACTCTCTCACGGGATAAAACGCCTTACTTGGGATCGCGTCAAAATCATAGTGGACACTCATAAGCCTGCCACTAAACAAGCGCTCCTGGCTTTCCTGGGCCTCATTAACTACTGCCGCCAATGGATCCCGGACTGTTCCTTTTATGACAAACGTTTACCCTCTGCCGTGGCTCACACGGACCCTCTCCAACAACCCTTGGTCTGGACTGAGGACATGCTGGACGCATTCAAAGTCGGCCCTATGCTCCGCGCTGGCTCTCGGGCTACCAGATTACAACAAACCCTTTCATCACTATGGCACTCACCAGGCCAGCACGGCTTCTGGAGTCTTGGCGCAGGACCACGGGGGGGGGGGGGGGGGGTGGACGACTTAGGCCTTGTGCTTTCCTCTCCAAAACTCTAGATACTGTGGCTCAGGGTTTACCTGCCTGTCTCCGCGCTGTCGCTGCCAGTGTGGTGTTAGTTCTCGAAGCAGAAAAAATAGTGCTCTCTCATCCACTTGTTTTACACACCAGCCATCAGGTATACCATATCCTTAATACTCTGTCTCCACAACACATGTCTTCTCAATGTCGCTCAGGTTACGAGGCCATCCTTTGTGCTACTGATAATCTAACCATCTCTTGTTCATCTTCCCTAGATAACGTGGCCCAGGCCCTACAGCGCCTGCTTAATGCTCAAGATGACTGCGAACCGTTGGAACATGACTGCATGGACACTATTGTCCATGACACCAGTATTAGGTCCGACTTGCTATCCACGCCTCTCCCGACAGGTCTCTCCCTGTTTGTAGATGGGTCATGCTCGAAACCCTCTAACTCCTTCTATAGCCAAATTAGTGGCATTGACAAATGTTGCCAAGCGATAATGAGTTACTTCTATCTGGTTCCATAATTGAGTTACCCCATACTGGGGAAACATGCTTTCCCAAAATTTGTTCCACTTACTGTTCAGTCGGTGTTCTGGCGGTGGAAAAAGGGCTATACCCAGTAAGCGATGTTAAAAGGTGTGATACTTATATGTCTATGTCAGGTCTGATCCGTTGGGAGGTGCTTTTCCCCTCTTCAGTGATATATATCTCCGGACCTGGAACAGAGGTAATAAAAATGGACAACATCATAGTCACACAATACAAATAATACTTCATTGTGGGCTTTTCTTCAGTCTGGTAGCATGGATCCACTGTGGAAAGAGGTCAATTAGTACGGCGGTACGAGTAACAGCGAGTATTTCCGTGGGCTCACTGTAAGGAGTGTCTCCCAAAGAGGAATGTAGTTTCGCAAATTTCTTGACCAGCACCTTGTCTCCTACCTTGAAGGCATGAGTGCTTGCATCGGCCGGGACCGAAGTATTCTGATTAGTGCATTCCCAATAGTCATTTAGGACCTTAACAAGGCCCACGGCATACTCGCTCATGTGTATATCTAAGTCTTCCGTCCCCAAAGCCTGTTTTCCCTTCCTCCAAGGAGCGGGAAAGGGTCTCCCCATTACCACTTCGTAAGGAGATAGATTCCCTTGGGCCACCTGCGAGGTCATCCGCAGATCCGCGAGGACCACAGACAGCACTGAAACCCAATTCCTGGATCCAGTGGCGTGCATTGCTTTTCGTAATTTCCCTTTAATTGTTCTGTTCGTTCGTTCCACGATTCCGGAGGACTGAGGGTGATATGGGACATGGAAACGCCAATTGATCTTTAGCTCTAGGGCTAACAGTTGAGTGACTTTTGAGGTGAATGGTGTGCCTTTGTCCGAATCAATACCCAACGGGAGGCCATATCTGGGAATAATTTCCTGTGATAACTTTTGAACCACTACTCTAGCGTTTTCGTTCCCGCATGGGAAAGCTTCAACCCATCGGGAAAATTTATCCACGATGACCAATAGATATTTAAAGAGACCCTGCCAGGGCATGTGGGTAAAGTCTATCTGCCACTCCTGGAAGGGAGTATCTGGTTTCAGCAGATGCTGATGTGATGCATGTGGTTTGGACACATTGTTCTGTGCACAAATCAGGCATTTGTCCAGAACTGTGTACCGTAGAGGCTAGTTGTCATATACAAAAATCTTTTTCCATATCTGTCACCTCTTCGACCCCGCGATGTGTAGGAAGTAGAAAAAAAAAACCTTTTTATGGCAATGTGAGGCCATGTGAAAGATCTTGCGGGAGTAGAAGGAATGTAGATAATGAAACCTGAAACTGTCCAAGGACAGTTGCAGGGTGATAAAGAAGTCCATGCTTACTCGCCTAATGTTAACTCTTGCTGGGTGTTAACCACATTGTCTCTTCCTACTCTGTGTTCATGTATAAATAACCCCCGCTCACATTGTACTATGAGCTTCTGATGAATAAACCAGACTGATTTCACTCGTGTGGTTCGTTGTCTGTTGCTCCCGGAGCGCTCTTAGACGTTGAGATACAGGAATCCAGATCGTGCAGATTTAACTAGGAACTTCTACTGAGAAAGTTCTTACAATGGTGTTCGTGATAGACAAACTATGACGAGCACAGAAGTCCAACAACGAAACACCATTCGGATTCAGACTGGAGAGGCCGTACCTACCGATCACACCCTTCCAGTTCACACTATTGTCTCCCAAGACAACGAGCGAGTCACCCGAGGGAGCGTTCTCCACCCCCCCCCCCCAAGACTTCAAAAAGTGTGGGTACTCTGAACTGTCATTTGGTGCATAAGCACAAATAACAGTCAGGACCTGTCCCCCCACCCGAAGACAGAGGGAAGCTACCCTTTCGTCAACCAGGGAGAACCCCAACATTTGGGCACCGAGACGGGGGGCAACAAGAATACCCACACCGGCTCGCCGCCTCTCCCCATGAGCAACTCCAGAATAGAAGAAGGTCCAGCCTCTTTCGAGATGGATGGTTCCAGAGCCCAAGCTATGCGTTGAGGTGAGCCCGACTATATCTAGTCTGTATCTCTCCACCTCACGCACCAAATCAGGCTCCTTTCCCGCCAGAGAGGTGACATTCCATGTCCCCAGGGTCAGAGTAAGTAGCTGAGGATCGGTCCGACAGAACCCATGCCTTTGGCTGCCACCCAACTCACACTGCACCTGACCCCTAAAACTCCTCCCACGAGTGGTGGGTCCATGGGAGGGTGGACCCATGTCTCCTTTTCAGGCTAGGTCCGGCCAGGCTCCATGGGCATAAGCCCGACCACCAGGCGCTCGCCTTTGAGCCCCTCCCCTGGGCCTGGCTCCAGGAGGGAACCCCGGTGACCCGCGTCCGGGCAAGGGAGACTGCTTCAAATGTTTACTCCGACATGGCATAGGGGTCTTCTGAATAGGGGTCTTCTGAATAGGCCTTCTCATAGTCTACAAATGCCATGTATATGGGTATGTTGTATTCGTTGGTCTTCTCGAGTATCTGTGTTACTGTTTGAGGTGTCATGGTCTGTGCTGGCTGGAGACACTAACTTTTCCTTAATTCATTGCAGGTGAGGGGTGTGGCAGTCACCGGTAGAGGAGTTTCTGAGTGGAGCGCACCTGGTCCTAATTGGCAATCAGCGGCAGCCAGCTATAAATGAGAGTGGCATGCTTCCTTCTGCTGTCAGAAGATTGATTCCTGTGACTCTGTTTCTCGACGTTCTCTCTGATCCCTGGCCCGCGCTTCGTGCACGACCAGTTCCCTCCATTATGCGTTTTCTAGTGATTTCAAGAACTGAATGTATAATAAATTGTTAAACCTTCCTTCAGTCTCCTGCATCCTTAGGTCCTACTCAAAAACTCCCTCCATGACAGAATCTTCTGACCTGAAAATGGACCCAGCGGAGACCGCTCAGCTCCAGCAAGCCTTGTCCGACCAGGGAGCCCTGTTGGGACGATACGACTCCACCCTGCACCAAATGGTGGATACCCTCCAGCACATCACCACCAGCTTGGCGCAGCTTGGCGGAAGGATGGACGCCGTCGCCGCTCATCTCGCCACCATGACCCCGCCCGCTTCACCCTCTGTTTTGGCAGCAGCACCAGCGTTACTCCCCGAGAACCACTCATCCCCACGCCAGCCAGGTATTCGGGCGCGATCGGCTCCTGCGCACAGTTCCTCCACCAGTGCTCACTCGTTTTCAGCCAGCAGCCACTCACATATGCCACAGATCAAGAAAGAACCATTTTCATCATGAGCTTACTTACGGAGCAAGCCTCGTCCTGGGCAATGGCAGTTGCTACCCACACCCCGGAATTATGCTCCCAGGCCGAACGGTTCATGCAAGAAATGAAGAAGGTGTTCGATCATCCGGTGAAAGGTGAGGAGGCGAGCTCCCAGCTCCTTTGAATCCGGCAAGGTCCACAGTCGGTGTCAGAATACACCATCCAATTCCGGATTCTCGCCATTGAGAGTGACTGGAATGACCCTGCTCTTTGGGGGGCCTTCCTGCAAGGGCTCGACGAATGACTGAAAGATGAGCTCGTGGCCCGAGACGAGACGACCACGCTGGTGGGATTAATCGCCTTGTCCACGAGATTGGACTCCCAGCGATGCGAGGATCCTCCATGACACCTGGGAAGCGCCTACGAGTTCAAGATACGCTACACTCTGCACAACACCCTCATCCTGTAGATGTATTCATTGACTCAGGCACTGAGGCGAACTTTATCGATCCGGAGATGGTTGAGCTCCACGTGCTCCCCGTGGAGGAACTTGATACCCCCAAGGAGGTGGTGGCCATAGATGGCCGACGCATCGCCCATGTCACGCACAAGACCAGGCCAGTGAAGCTCACGTTATAAGGTAATCACTAAGAATACCTGGAACTTTTTGTTCTCCCTGCCTCTCTCTCTCCCCTAGGGCTGGGATGGCCCTGGTTGCAGACCCACAATCCCCACATAGACTGGGGCACCCTCACCATACATGGCTGGAGTGACTACTATCTGCAGCACTGCCTAATAGCGGCCGTCCCCTCCCAAGCCTCACCTACCCCGGTCGACCTGGAGGATCTGGAATTAGCCAGCATGTCCGAGGAATATCACAATCTGCAAGAAGTCTTCAGCAAGGACCGGGCTCGCTCCTTACCCTTGCATCGACCATTCGACTGCGCCATCAACCTACTACCAGGTGCCACGCTCCTGTCCCAGCGACTCTACAACCTCTCTAAGCCAGAGAAAGACGCCATGGAGGCCTACATCAACGAGTCGCTGGCTGCAGGTCTCATTTGGCCCTCATCCTCCCCGGTTGGGGCCAGCTTCTTCTTTGTCGAGAAGAAGGCCAACACCCTAAGACCCTGAATCGACTACACAGGTTTGAACCAGATAACCGTGAAAAATAAATACCCGCTTCCCCTAATTGATTAAGCCTTCACCCCTCTCCACGATGCCACTGTCTTTTCCAAGCTGGACCTAAGAAACGCCTACCACCTAGTCCGAATTCGGGAGGGGGACGAGTGGAAGACAGCCTTCAACACGCCCTTGGGGCACTTCGAGTACTTGGTCATGCTGTTTGGACTAACCAACGCCCCGGCAGTCTTCCAAGCTCTGGTCAACATCGTGCTTAGGGACATGCTGAACCACTTCGTATACGTCTACCTAGATGACATTCTGATTTTCTCCAAGGACCAAGACAAATATCTCTGCCACGTGAGGATGGTATTAAAGAGGCTCCTGGAGAACAAATTATTCGTGAAGGCAGAAAAGTGCGAGTTCCATGTTCCCCCAGTCTCATTCCTTGGGTTCATCATGGAGAAGGGGCGGATAGGACCTGACCCGGCGAAAGTGAAGGCAGTGGCGGAGTGGCCGACTCCAGGGACGCAGAAACAGCTGCAGAAGTTCCAGGGGTTTGCGAACTTCTATTGCTGGTTTGTGCGGGACTACAGCCACCTAGCAGCCCCTCTCACACAGTTAACATCACCCAAGACTCCGTTTCAGTGGTTTCCTAGTGCCCATGCAGCGTTCAACAAGCTGAAGGCGAAATTCATCCATGCGCCCGGACTGATCCACCCGGACCCCACGCTGTAGTTCGTGGTAGAAGTCGATGGCCTGGACTCAGGGGTGGGGGGCGGTCCTCTCCCAGTGGTCCCCCACAGACCAGAAGCTCCACCCATGCACCTTCTCCCGTCGCTTGTCCCCGGTGGAATGGAATTATGATGTTGGGAATCGCGAGCTGCTGGCAGTAGTCTTGGCACTCCCGGAATGGAGGCACTGTTTGGAGGGAGCGGCTCACCCTTTTGTGGTCTGGACCGACCATAAGAATCTGGCCTCCCTCTGTACGGCCAAGAGGTTGAACTCCCGCCAGGAGCGTTGGTCACTCTACTTGGGGAGGTTCAACTTCATGCTAACCTACCAACCAGGCTCCCGGAACACTTAGCCAGATGATCTCTCCAGGCAGGTCTCCTCGGGTGAAGACTCAACCATAGAAACCATCCTGCCCTCCTCCTACAGACTTGGAGCCGCCCACTGGGAGGTAGAGCAACTAGTTCGGGATGCTCATAAGGGGGAACCAGAGCCCGTCGGGTGCCCTCAAGGCCGACTATACGTTCCACCGCCAGCCAGAACCCCAGCACTCCAGTGGGCCCATGCCTCAAAGTTAGCCTGCCACCCCAGAGCCCACCGAACACTCTTCCTGCTCTGTGAAAGCTTCTGGTGGCCAACGATGGTAGCCGACACTAGGGAGTTTGTGGGAGCTTGCGTCACCTGTGGCCGGAGCAAGTCCTCCCATCATGCGTCCACGGGTCTCCTCCAACCCTTACCCGTTCCCCATCGCCTCTGGTCACACATAGTGGTGGATTTCATCACCGGGTTACTCCTGTCGGAGGGCAACACTGTCATCCTGACAGTAGTGGACCGGTTCTCCAAGGCGGTCCATTTCGTTGCCCTCTCCCCTCGGCAATGGAAACAGCAGGTCTTCTGATCCAACACGTCTTCCACCTCCGTGACATTCCCCAGGACATCGTGTCAGACCGGGACCCCCAATTTGCATCCAGAGTCTGGAAGGCGTTCTGTGATACCTTGAGAGTCTCCTGCAGTCTGACCTCGGGTTACCACCCCCAGTCGAACGGGCAGGTGGAACGCATGAACCAAAGCCTCGGGTCCTCCCGCCTCCCAGCCTCCTGGGCCACACACCTCCCATGGGTAGAATATGCACATAATTCGCTGATCTGCACTGCCACTGGGATGTCCTCCTTCATGGTAATCAATGGGTTCCAGCCCCCCCCTGTTTCCCAGCCAGGAGGTCGAGGTGGCAGTCCCATCTATCCAGACACAATTCCACAGAGCACATCGGGTCTGGAAGGAAGCACGGGCTGCCCTGGAACGAACAATGGCCCGAAACCGGAGGATGGCCAATCGCCATCGAACCCCAGCACCTCCTTATAAGGTCAGACAACAAGTGTGGCGCTCCTCCTGGGACCTGCCCCTGCAAGTTCAGTCGAAGAAACTATCTCCTCGATACATTGGGCCCTACGAGATTGAAAAAAATCATAAACTCCTGCGCCGTCCGACTATGTCTCCCTAATCAAGCCGGTGGTAGAAAGTCCCCTTCACCCCCCCCGACCCCCCACCCCCTCCTCCCCGACTGATTGACGGACATCCTGCATACACGGTCAACAAGATCCTCGATTTGCGCAGGTGGGGCCGAGGCTTCCAATATTTAGTGGACTGGGAGGGGTATGGTCCCGAAGAGCGGTCATGGGTTCCCCGCTCCCTAATCCTGGACCAGGACCATTTAGAGGAGTTCTATCACCAGTTCTCGGACAAGCCTGGTTGGGCGCCAGGTGGCGCCCCTTAAAGGGAGGGGGGGGGTACTGTCATGGTCTGTGCTGGCTGGAGACACTAACTTTTCCTGAATTCTGCAGGTGCAGGAGAGGGGCGTGGTAGTTGCCGGTGGAGGAGTTTTTAAGCGGAGCGCACCTGGTCCTAATCAGCAATCAACGGCAGCCAGCTATAAATGGGAGCGGCATGCTTCCCTTCGCTGTCAGAAGATTGATTCCCATGACTCTGTTCCTTGACGTTCTCTCTGATCCCTCGCGTCGCGCATGACCAGTTCCCTCCATTCACTGTTTTCTAGTGATTTCCAGTACTGAATGTTGAATAAATCATTGAACCTTCCTTCGGTCTCCTGCATCCTTGGGTCCTATGCAAACACTCCCTCCACGACATGAGGTGGTCAATCGTGGAGTGTCCTTGTCAGTATGCAGCTTGTTCTGGTGGTTGGTGTTCACTCAGAGTTCTGCTCAGCCTATCATGAAGAGTTTATAGACTTGGGAGAGCAAACTGATGGGTCTGTAGTTTGCTTGGTCTTTCCTATTCCCTTTTTTGAAGATGAGGGTGATGATGGCATTCTTCCAGTCCTTCAGTACCTGTTTTTTTTTTCAGTAGCCGTTGAATAATACTCTCAGCTTTCCATGAACGATATCTCCTCCCGATCTCAGCATCTCTCTCACAATTTGATCTTCTCCAGGTGCTTTGTTGTTTTTCATACTTTTCATCACCTTTTCCATTTCACTGTCTAGGATAGGTGGTACTTCTTCTGCCTGGGTTTGCATGATGTTACTGGCCGTCTCTTTATATAGGTTCTCATAGAACTCTGAACACCTCTTCACAATTCTTTCCCTGTTGGTGGTGATCTTTCCATCTTCTTCTTGCAGTGCTGGAATGATAGCTTTCCGACCTGTGCTAGTTGCTTTTTGCAGTCCTTTTCCGTTCTCTATTGCTTCTTTCACTTTCATGGTATTGTGTTCTCTGAGACCATCTCTCATTTTCTTCCTGATGGTCTTGCACAGTTTGCAGTACTCAATCTTCATACGGGCGTCTTGGTCATTGCTTGCCATGTTCCTTCTTTTCCTCAGTGATTCTTTTGTTGTAGGTTTCGACTTCTTGTTGGTTCCCTTGCTGTTTTTCCTCGCTGTTTCCAGTGCACACATTTTGATAACTTCTGTGAGTTCATGAGTCATCTCCTCTATTTCTTCGCTTGGTAGTGCTTCGGTCTTACTAGCTTTTTCCTCTCCCTTCTTAAATTCATATTAATGGTGCCTCTGACCATCCTCTGATCACTTCCAATGTTTATTCTTTGAATGACATCAACATCTTGGACTATGTTCTTGTTTGCCAGTATGTCGTCAATTTCCTTCATTATTGTACAATTTGGGCTTCTCCATGTCCACTTCCTGCTCTTCCTTTTCTTATAGTGAGTCTTATAATGAGTGAGTCAGGAACCCTCTATCATTTATTAATAACTGTGTCTGAAACAGCTAAATCTGCTCAATCCCCTTCATTCTCAACACAATCCGCTGCATTTCCATTTAATAATCTGCAAAATATTTTTATATGAAATTATGAAAATGCTGTAAAGAGGGAGGCAGTGATAGCCCGGTGGTGAGGTGCTGGATCACTGATCCCAAGGTTGGGGGTTGAAGCCTCGCCAGGTTGTCACTGTCCTGTGTCACTGTGCCCCAGTGCACCTTGCTGGGTTATCAAAGGCCGGTCATGTCTCTCATTGTCTGTGGTGTGAGGTTCATGTAAAATAACCATTGCTGACTTTCAACAAGAGAGGCTCCATAGCCATCAATATGTTTCTGCCCTGCAATGGTCTGGCAAGCTTTCCAGGGTGTGCTGTGCCCTCGCCTGGAGTCGGCTGAGATGAGTGCTGGTCTCTCGGCAACCATAATTGGGATTAAGCGGTTCAAAAAAATGAATGAATAATGAATAAACATTGGAATGATATCATACATTTTTTCCTGTAGCTATTCACTAAGTTTCATTTCAGTGTCAGAGCGGCTGAGTGACAGGATGTGAAGTGATTAACGTTCAGCCTGCGAGCGGCGTGTGATGAATCATAACCTTCTGATCACCGTGTAAAGCTGCTTTGCGACAATGTCAGTTGTAGAAATAAAACTGAATTGAACTGAAAGTAGTTTAGTTTTATAATTTATTGTTTCTTTATATATTTTTTCAGGATTCGGTCTTGATACTTCAGTTTAATGTTCTAAAATCACACGCAGCACATTGTGACTGAGATTATTTTTTATTGGAAAATAGTAATTCTCAATGATTCATTTACAATTACATTTTTTTTTTTTTTTAAGTTTTAAGTCTTCTTCTTATCCTTTAGGCTGTTCCCTTCAGGGATTGCCACAGCGGATCATCCACCTCCATCTTACTCTGTCCTCTGCATCTTCTTCTCTTACTCAATGACCTTCATGTCTTCCTTCACCACATCAATAAATCTCTTCTTTGGCCTTCCTCTAGGCCGTCTGTAGTCTGCCTGGTAGTTCCAACCTCAGCATCCTACTGCCAATATACTCACTATCCCTCCTCTGTACATGTCCAAACCATCTCAATCTAGCCTCTCTGACTCTGGCTCCAAAACATCTTACATGGGCTGTCCCTCTGATGTACTCATTTCTGATCCTATCCATCCATGATCCCAGAGATCCCAGAGATCACCTCAACATTTTCATCTCTGCTACCTCCAGCTCTGCCTCCTGTCTTTTCCTCAGCGCCACTGTTTCTAAGCCATACAACATCACTGGCCTAAACACAATCTTGTACACTTTTCCTTTCATCTTTGCTGATACCCTCCTATCGCACATCACACCGGACACTTTTCTCCAACCATTCCAGCCTGCCTGCACACGCTTCTTCACCTCTTTTCCACACTCTCCATTGCTCTGGATTGTTGAGCCGAGGTACTTAAAATCCTCCACCTTCGTTATCTCTGCTCCCTGTAACCTCACCGTTCCTCTTGGGTCCTTCTCATTCATACACATGTATTCTGTCTTGCTGAGGCTAACCTTCATTCCTCTCCTTTCCAGGGCATACCTCCACCTCTCTAGATTTTCCTCCACTTGTTCTCTGCTCTTACTACAGATCACAATGTCATCTGCAAACATCATAGTCCATGGAGATTCTTGCCTAACCTCGTCTGTCAGCCTGGCCATCACCATCGCAAACAAGAAGGGGCTCAGAGCTGATCCTTGATGCAGTCCCACCTACACCTTGAATTCGTCGGTCACACCTCACCACTGTCTTACATCTCTCATGCATGTCCTGCACCACTCTAACATACTTCTCTGCCACTCCAGACCTCCTCATGCAATACCACAGTTCTTCTCTTGGCACCCTGTCATATGCTTTTTCCAGATCCACAAAGGCACAATGCAGTTCGCTCTGACCTTCTCTGTACTTCTCTATTATCCTACATCCTCAAAGCAAACATTGCATCTGTGGTGCTCTTTCTTGGCATGAAACCAAACTGGTGTTAACAAATGCTGACCTCTGCCCTTAGTCTAGCTTCCACTATTCTTTCCCATAACGTCATCGTATGGCTCATCAGCTTTATCTCTTTGTAGTTGTGACAACTCTGCACGTCTCCCTTGTTCTTAAAAATGGGCACCAGCACACTTCTCCTCCATTTCTCCGGCATCTGCTCACTCTCTAAGACCTTGTTGAATGTTATTGTCAGAAAATCTACTGCTACCTCTCCTAGACACTTCCATACCTCCACAGGTATATCATCAGGACCAAGTGCCTTTCCATTTTTCATCCTCTTTAGTGCCCTCCTCACTTCACCCTTACTAATCTTTGACACTTCCTGCTTTTCAATGGTCACCTCTTCTACTCTTTTTTCTCTCTCATTTTCCTCATTCAACAGCTCTTTAAAGTACTCTTTCCATCTTCCCAGCACACTTCTGTCATCAGTCAATACATTTCCCTCTCTGTCCTTTATCAATCTAACTTGCTGCATGTCCTTCCCATCTCTATTTCTCTGCTGTGCCAACCTGTAGAGATAATTTTCTCCCTCCTTACTGTCCAACCTAGCATACAAGTCATCATATACCCTATGTTTGGCATTAGCCACTGCTACTTTTGCCTTACGCTGTGTCTCCCTGTACTCCTGTTTACTCTCGTTGGTCCTCTCAATGTCCCACTTCTTCTTAGCTAACCTCTTCCTTTGTACACTCTCCTGCACTTCCTCATTCCACCACCGGGTTTCCTTATCTACTGTTCTTCCAGAGGACACACCAAGTACTCTCCTACCTGTGTCCCTGATCACATTTGCTGTGGTTGTCCAGTCATCTGAAAGCACTTCCTGACATTTTCAAGTAGTATGGCTGGAAGTGCTAACCAAGCCCAAGCCTCTGAGAACTCCGCCTGGGCTTAGCCGGTAACCGCTAGCTAACTGCTAGCATTGAGCTGCCATAGCATATAAGCTCAAGATAGAAGTTGTTGCATGCTTAGTTGACCAAAGCTGAAGCTGCTCATAGCTGTAGTAGGGTCGACCGGTCATAGACAAGCATAGTGCAAAACATGAACAAACAAATAAAACAAATTAAAACAAACAAATAAACAATTTGACTCTGAGAACTCCATGAGGTTGTCCTCTAGGCAGCGCCATCTTGGACACGTCACTCCAAGACGTCACTCCAAGTTCAATGTAAAAGGACATGAAGCGTAAAGTTTATCCTTTTGTTATCATTTGTTAAACATGTTACAGAACATAAAATCTCATGCACAAACATTCTCAGAATTAACTTCGGTACTGTACTGGAATAATAATTGAAAAAGACTTTAAAACAAGTGCTTTGCAACAGTATATGTTGTATAATGTTTATATATCTTATTACTAAATATCACAGTACAAAATTAAAAAGTTTTCCTTAATCATTACTATATTTTACTACATTAATACTGTATTAATGAGTAAGACTGTCTATAGAATGTGTTTAAGAAGCATATTTTAGCGCATGTAATAGATACATAGTATTTTACTGCCGGCTGCTCATTCGCGCATGTGACGTCATACATGGGGTTTTACTTCTGGGTACCCCTGCGAATGTCAAGGGCCTACTGTATATACAATATACAGAAAGCCCCCATTATTCATGGGGGTCGCACCCCCGCGGATCCCGAAAAATCACGAATTATTGATGCAGTTTTAAAATCATATGTATGATATTACATGCGCTAAAATATGCTTGTTAAACACATTCTCTAGACCAGGGGTGGCGAACACGCGGATCTCGAGCCGCATGCACCTCTTGATCAATAAGAATGTGGCTCTTTGCCTTCTATATACTGTGGCTCTATGCCTCTTTTCATGTTTTTTGTATTTATTATTATTTTTTTTTATGTTAAAACACACTTCAATCCTTCAGAGGTTCAACTCCATGCTAACAATGACACGGAATTCCCCAAAGGTAAAAAACACCCGACTCAACATGATTGTGTGTATATTTCACTATTCATCAATTTATATTATACAGGCCATATCTATGTATCTGAAGTGTGTTCAGTAGTTGTGTGTGTCAGAACAAGGGAGGAAGAGAGAGAGGTGTGTGTGTGTGCGTGCGTGCGTGCGCGTGCGTCTTGGCAGGTCAGCACGTGGTGTGGCTCTTTAACTCTCACAGTTAAAAAGTTTGCTTCTTTGTATCTAACTTGTTCGCCACTCCTGCTCTAGACAGTCTTACTCAGTAATACACTAATAATGCAGTAAAATGTAGTGATGATTAAGAAAAAAAAAATTTGTACTGTGATAATATTTATTCATGAGTGAAGCGCTTAGGCTCCTGACCAGAAGCTAGAGAAGATGCAGGGCATTTGAGTGGCATCACAGGGCTTAAATAATCATTAAAAACACACTAAAAAATGAATTCACAATTGATGCAATCACGTTGATGACATGTTCGTGAAGGAGGAAAAAAAAAGAGGTGTACACATCATCTGCAACCAATCAGCAGGAGGGAGAAACAAAAGCTTTCAGCCATTGGCTAAATTTGAATAACGTGCCAGTAATGTGGAGATGATGCGTATGTATAATTCGCTGCTAATTAAGTGCTTCTCAAACAATTCTATGATTATAACGATGTTAACTTTATTTTTATTTATTTTTTATATTTCCATATATTTTTTGAAAACTGACGTATAATTGAAAACAACTTAATTCGAAACAAGTTTGGGAGGGGGTTGGAATGAATGAATTGGTTTTCTGTTATTTCTTCTGGGAATAATTGTGTCATCTAACAAACTTTTCACTTTACGAGCTCGCCCTCAGAACGGATTAAATTCGTAAGTCAATGTACCACTGTGTTTATTGGATTTTCACTACGCACACATTCCACTGGAAACATCACCAGATCTTACTTACTGGACATCACACTGCCACACTTTAAGAATTGTTAGAGGAAGAAGCTCCTTCAGAGGCGGAAAAGAAAACAAAAAACATCGAAATGATCACAGAGTGAATGAAACACGGATAATAAATCATGTGGTGATTTTAAACCTCATTTCTGGATCAGAAAGATTCACTTACAGGATCCGGATGGAACAGGATTGAAACCTGAAACACAGATGATGGACAGAACCTTATAAACTCTGGACTGGGTTTGGTTTCAGTAAATAATCATCAATATCTCATTATTGTCTCGTTTAATTTATCAGAGCAACATCAAACTCTACAAAATATTCATTAAATCTCCTTTCAGGAATTAAAAGTATAAATCTGTTCCCTCGAGACTTCACATCTCCTCCTTACACTCACCAAATTTCTTCTTCTTCCACACCACAATTCCAACAACAACCAGAACCAGAACCAGGACCAGAACCAGGAGACCCGCGATCACGCCAACGATGAGACCAATCGGAGCTCCACCTGTGAAGTGAGTACAGAGTGATGATGATGTGCTGCAGTAATGAATCACTTTCACTCTGTAAATCTGGACTTCATTTGGACCTTTTGATGCTTCCAGCACTAACTCCTCCCCAAAGCTGCTGTGCTGAACCACGCAGGTGTAGGTGTGTTTCTGTAGATCCTCAGCTGGGACTTTCAGAATACTTCTCTTCTGGAAACTTCCATCCTGGTTGGGTAACGTCTCTCTGTGCTCCACATCCTCATGCACGTCCTCGCCGTCCTTCCGCCAGATGATCATCAATGATTTGGGGAAGAAACCTGTAGCATGACACACCAGCTCTGGAGAAGACGAGTGTCTCTGGAACACTGACGCCTCGGGACGAACTGCAGAGACACAGAGACATCAGTATCAACCTTGTCCCTTCCTCGTAGATAAAACCATGATGCGATCCATGATGAGGAAGAGCGTGTGCTGGTTGTGATGACTTGTTTAATGGCGTTCTCTCCATCAGTGTGCGAGTGGAAAATGTTTACAGGAGAAATGTTTATGTTCTTTAAAACTAAATAAATGGAAACGAGCAGGGATGTGATTGACCGAGTAGAACAAAAGAAGGGAAATATACGGCCAATAGTGCAATTTAGGAACATCATGGTATGGCGAGGAAAATAGTAGCAACTTTCAGCCATTACACAAAGTGACATAATTTTGATGTTTTTAATGAAACGTGCAAACCACAAACATTTAGTGCAAATAAACAACATAAACAATCTGAGGGAAAAAACCTTAAAAACAACATTTCAAATAATAAGAGATATTACAACAGTGTGTGTGTGTGTGTGTGTGTGTGTGTGAGATGACGTAGACACTCAGACACATACACATCTCTCTCACAGTGATATCATTTTTGACCTTTCGAAATGTACAATGAAAAGTGCAACGTCAGAACATGCAACATGGACACGGAAAAAATCTAACAAAATGTACGTGTGTGTGTGAGTTGGACAGAGAGAGAGAAAGAGAGACAGAAAGTGAGAGAGAGAGAAAGAGATAGATTGAGAGAGCGAGAGAAAGAAAGAAAGAGAGAGTGAAACAGAAAGAGAGAGAGAGAGAGAGAGAGAGAGAGAGAGAGAGAGAGAGAGAGAGAGAGAGAGAGTGAGACCGAGACAGAAAGTGAGAGAGCCAGCGAGGGAGACAACGCACGTGAGAGAGAGAGCGAGAGACAGTGTGTGCGAGAGAGAGAAAGCAAGAGAGAAAGAGAGACAGCGAGTGAGAGAAAGTGAGAGAGAGCGAGAGAACGAGAGAGAGAGAGAGTGCAAGAGAGAAAGAGACAGAAGGAAATTGAGAGAGCGAGCAAAAGAGAGAAAGAAAGACAATAAGAGAGAGAGAGCGAGGAGAGAGAGGGAGATAAAGAGTGAGGGAGAAAGAGCGACAGAGAGAGAATGAGAGAGAGACGATAGCGAAACAGAGAGAGAAACTGAGAAAGAGAGAGAAAATGAGACAGACAGCACATGAAAGAAAGAGAGAAAGTGAGAGAGAGAGAGAGAGAGAGAGAGAGAGAGAGAGAGAGAGAGAGAGAGAGAGAGAGAGTGGGGACAGACCGAACACACATCTGGTGTAATTTGGAGGTTATGCTGCCATCATTATGCAAGTTAGGTGAGGTACGTCTAAGTCGGGGGTCGGCAACCCGCGGCTCTAGAGCCGCATGCGGCTCTTTAGCGCTGCCCTAGTGGCTCCCTGGAGCTTTTTCAAAAATGTTTGAAAATGGAAAAAGATGGGGGAGGGAAATATATTTTTTGTTTTAATATGGTTTCTGGAGGAGGACAAACATGACACAAACATTCTTAACGTTTTCCAATGCTGTAAAAATGTGTAGAATAAATATTACATTTCAACATTTCTGTCAACGAAGATTTGCGTCATAGCCTGCGACACACGTTTCTATCTGTACAGCGAGGCACGCTCTCCCACTTCCCCTCCCTGAGAGAATTCAAAGAAGCCCATCACGATCACACACTCAACAGTGATTATTTACAAGGTGCGATCGTTGAAATGCAAACTGCATTTGGGAGCAGATTTTGCGAGTTCCGAAAGGAAAAAATCACACTGTCTTTCCCTGTCACACCCCTGGAGATTGACCCGTCCTTGTTGAGCACATTTCCAGGAGTAAATCAAGCTGACCTTGAAATGGAAATGGCTGATATAGCCGACAAAGATTTATGGGTGTCCAAATTCAAACGTCTGACAGCCGAGCTTGAAGACGTCACTCGCCAGAAAGCCCAGCTTGCCCAAAGCCACAAATGGAGCGAAATTGAAAGCCTCCCAACACCCGAGAAACTTGTCTATGACACATGGAATGCTCTTCCTGACAGTTATAGGAACATGAAGACATATGCATTTGGAGTATTATCCATCTTTGGATCAACATACCTGTGCGAGCAGATTTTCTCAAACATGAACTACATCAAATCAAAATATCGCACCCGCCTCACAGATGAGAGCTTGCAGTCCTGCGTCAAGATTAAAGTTACATCTTACATGCCCGATGTTGAGAAGCTGACCAGAGATGTCCGAAAACAGAAGTCACATTAAACGGGTAAGAACACAATCCTGTCATAGGCACATATTTAGTAACAAAGTGGCTGTTTTTATAAAGTGATTTCTGATTTTCCTCAGTATATATTTGGAATGACACTTAGGGATATTATTGTGTTTTGTTGCTCAGGTCCCAGGGTAGCTGCGTTGGTTGCGTGTCAAAAGAGAAGAGGATGCTGCTGCGTTTTACCCTTGCACTGACTTGCTTGGCATTTGCACAGAAATCAAACTTAAACTGTATTAATTAGATTTTTTATACTTTACCTTTTCAAAAGGCTGCTGTTTTATTTTTATAAATGCAGGCTGCGTTTTATTGCACTCTGTTTGTTGCCCAGATAAGGGGCACGTTATGCACGTTCCATTTTGTTGTCAAAATAAAAATGACATCAAAAATCGGATTTCTTTATTGCATTTCTTTAATTTCATCAAAGCAATGAAACATAATTCATTAATATTGTAATGAAGTTAAACTCGAGGTGGCATCGTACAACAGAGTCGTCACGTGGTGCGTCATTCTCTACAGGATGCGCTGCAGGGAAAATAAACATTTAATCATGAAGGCTCATTATGTATTTGTAGCCAACTTAGTCATTTTGATAGTAGGCTAATATAGCTAATATAGATACATACAGCATGTGTTGCCTTCATTATAAGGCTTATATAAGGCTTTTAATTTTTTGAGGCTCCAGACATATTTGTTTTTTTGGTCCAATATGGCTCTTTCAACATTTTGGGTTGCCGACCCCTGGTCTAAGTCCAACCCCACCCCCCCAAAGTAAATAAAGGATTTCTCTGATTTTTACGAGAGTTACATTTTCATGTCTGAACATCTGGAATGATCGGAAAAATCACATGTCTGAACTTGGTGAGTTTGTAACAACGTCTGTACAGTGGTACCTGACCTTACGAAAGTAATCCATCCGTTCCACAGCTTTTTCCGTAACCTGCATTTTTTTGTAATTTGAACCACATTTTACATGTAAAACGCATGATTCGTTCCAAGGCTCCCAATACTACCCCTAAACACTTTAAAAATTATAAAAGCTTACCTTTTAAGACCTCCTTCTGCTTCAATATCATACCGATGCTTGACGGGTTTGTCCATATTAGTTTGTGATACGCGCGCATGTGTATGTATGTGTGTGTGTGTGCATGTGCACGCGCGTGTTGACCATGTCTTCTTAACAGAGTTATAATCTTACAAATGTTTATGGAAGGTTAAAAGCCTGAGTCAAGAAATGAAGCATAAAACAACAGTAACTGTCCTTTACACGAAAAGCGTCATGGTGGACTCGGCTGAATAATAGGCAATGGCAGGTAGATACGTCATTCCTTCTCGGCAATGATATCCAAGATGGCCTCCAAGATGGCGTCAAGTCAAGATGGTGTCCCTGTCCAAGATGGCGTTTGAGTGAAGGCGACATGAACGGCAGCTCAGTTGTTAACCAATGAGAGGCCAGCGGGACGGGATGTTTGAACATCATTGATGGGAGAGCAGCAAAGCGCCGCATCTTTCAGTCAACAAGATCAAGACCAGACCACATGACATAGGGAAGGGAGGGGCTTACAGGGGTCACATGTCAGTCATTACAAATTAATAATTTGCCCTTGAGTTGTGTGTGTGTGTGTTTTCTCCCCACTCGGATATTAAATGTTATTTTTCATTTTATCAACTTTTTTTTCTACGACTCTGAAAGACAGTTCAACTCTGAAGAGAAAAATATATTTATGCTTTTAAATAAACATAAAATCTCAAAATCCAGTTTTAAAAGAATAAATTTATTTTATATGGAAAGCACAACACACACGTTACCTTTTCTCTCCAAAGTGTCTCTTCCATAAGACACATACTTTCTCAACCACGGAATACAGGTGTTCTCAAAGTAATTCTTCCACTGAAGAGCATTAGCTCGTGTAGCATCCCAGTTGTTCTTGGTGATCAGAGCTTGAGGTTTCGGAGCGACCCAGCTGAGAGTTTTCAGATCTAGAGTGATGAAATCTTCTCCATCATAACCGAGCTGTCTGTATCCTCTAGTGGTGCCGTCATCATCGATCTCACAGCCGTACATCAGCTGTAGTGTGTGAACACCTGCACACACACACACACACACAATCAGCATAATGTCATGAAAACATCACATCACAATTTCCTTAATTCAGTCCTTCATCACATATTTATATTTAATTTACATTTTATTTATATTTAATTTGTATAAACAAATTACACAAATCAGGACTGATGGACAGTAAACAATTATTTACTGAAGACCAAGTCTTTATTTTACACACAAAGTAAAGATCTCCGTATCTTCTCTTAATTCAGCTGCAGGGGAATAATCTGTGTGTGTGTGTGTGTGTGTGTGTGTGTGTGTGTGTGTGTGTGTGTGTGTGTGCGCACCACTGATCTCAACAATGATTTTGGTTGACTTTTGGGTGAAATGAGAGCACTTTGTAATAAATATCCATCCATTCCTCTTATGAACCGATTAATCCTAATTAAAGTCGCAGGGAGGCTGGCGCCCATCTCAGTTGACTCTGGGCCTGTGCAGAGTACACCCTGAACAGCTCGCCAGGCCATCGCAAGGCAGAAACACACTGACGACTCTGCAGCTCCTCCTGATGAAGCTCAGCAGTGATTCTTTCACATGAAGCTCCCATCACGGACAGTGAGAGACACGGCCGGCCTCTGATAACCCAGTTATGTGCACTGGGGGTTAATATGAAACTGTGATGTAATGTTGCTTTGTGTATTTATACTGTATGATTGTGTTTGACTGTAACATTCTACACGATGTTTACATGAGATATGCTTGTTTACAGACGAGCTGTTTGTGCCAACACTCCGTGTTTATGTGGAATATCTCGGGTTCGATTGAGTCGGAGTCTGGATCTGAATAAGAGAGAAAACAACATACATCACTTTATATTTAATATTTACATTTTAAACAGAAAAGCAGCACAAATTTACCCCACTGAAAAATACTGCGTGTTCCAAACTCCTGCACTTCCTCATTCCACCACCAAGTCTCCTTATCTACTTTCCTTCCAGAGGACACACCAAGTACTCTCCTACTTTTCTCCATGATAACATTTGCTGTGGTTGTCCAGACATCTGGAAGCACTTCCTGACCACCCAAAGCCTGTTTCAACTCCTCCTTGAAGACAACACGACACTCTACCTTTTTTCAGCTTCTACCACTTTGTCTTCTGCTCCACCTTTGCCTTCTTCACCATCAGCATCCTCCTGCACACCACCATCCTATGCTGTTTGGTAACACTCTTACCCACTAATACTTTGCAGTCACTGACTTCCTTGAAACTGCATCGTCTACACAAGATGTAGTCTACCTGTGTGCTCCTACCTCCGCTTTTATGTCACACTATGCTTCTGTCTCTTCTGGAATAAAGTATTCACCACAGCCATTTCTATCCTTTTTGCAAAATCTATCAACATCTGTCCTTCTGTGTTCCTCGCCTGGAGATCAAACCTGCCCATCACTTCCTTGTCCCCTCTGTTGCCTGCACCAACATGTCCATTGAAGTCTGCACCAATGACCACTCTTCCACCTCTGGGGGTACTCTGCATCACTTCATCTAACTCCCTCCAGAATCTCTCCTCTTGTAGCTCACATCCTGCCTGTGGGGCATAAGCACTAACAACATTGAACATCACGCCTTCAATTTCGAACTTGAGACTAATCACTCTGTCTGACACTCTTGTTAACTTCTAGAACATTCCTGACAAACCCCTCCTTCAAGATGACTCCTACTCCACTTCTCTTCCCATCCACACCATGATGAAACAGCTTAAACCCTGCTCCTAAGTGTCTAGCTTTGCTACCTTTCCACCTGGTCTCTTGAACACAGAGTATGTCCACCTTCCTCCTCTGCATCATGTCAGCCAGCTCTCTATCTTTTCCTTTCATAATTCCAACATTCAACGTCCCTACTCTCAGTCCTTGACTCATGCTTTTCCTCTTCTCTCTCTGCCTACAGACACGCCTCCCGCCTCTTCTTCTTTGACCAACAGTAGTCCAATTTCCACCAGCACCCTGTTGGTTAACAGCACTGATGGCGGTCGTTGTTAACTCGGGCCTCAACCGATCCGGTATTATCAAGTTTGGCATTGGGTTTACGTCGGATGTCCTTCCTGACACAACCCTCTGCATTTCTCCGAACTTGGGACCGGCATGAGGGAGAGACACTGGCTTGTGCTTCCCCCACCCCCGGCTGCATTTGTGAACCTGGTGATCATGCAGGAAAATATTCAGCATATCTAAGAAAGAAAAGAAGCGGGCCACCCTTTCGATCAGTGACAGATTGGTGAACCAATCATCCAACACTGTGGACATTACTGACACATTTCAGAGTTTGGGCTCAGGGTTGAATTCCATCAAGAATCTTGGGATTTACTCGCTCATGCTCTGTTGCAGGGGTCCCCGACCACTGGTCTGTGATCTTTATTTTTGGAAAAAAAAAATTAGAAAAATGACCGGATTCTCTCGATTGCATGTGGGTCATTTTAGCGCTAAGATGTAACCCACAAGGGGACGGTACATGAACAAAGGCATGTTGGACATGTTTCAAACAATAGCAGTGATTCTGGATGAGACTGAGCCTGAGCCTTCATTCTCCCAGCTGGTGCACGATCACCTGTTTTTTGTTTTGTTTGTTTGTTTGTTTGTTTGTTTGTTTTGTTTTGTTTTTTTGAGAAAAGTTCAAGCTCCACTTCCCAACCAACTTTATTTCAGCTGTTGAATAATAACGTTTATGGAGTGATTATTATTATTATTATTATTATTATTAAATATTTTTTAAATTATTATTCATGATAACAATATTAATGACAATGATAATAAGAATAATATTTTAAATAAATACATTATATTTACAATACGAACAATCTATGACATACCCCCCCCCCCCAGTTCACGGTAAAATTGTCATTGTCCGGTCCTCAGGGGCGCAAGTCAAAAATTTTGAAAAACCTGAAAATGCAAGACGTAGTTGAGTGTGCAGGGGTGGGGGTGAGGGGTGGTATACTCGGTTTATCATCTGAAAGGAGAGTAAATAAGGAGACTTGGTGGTGGAATGAGGAAGTACAGGCATGTGTACAGAGGAAGAGGTTAGCTAAGAAGAAGTGATTACATAGAGAGGACCGAAGAGAGTAAACAGCAGTACAGGGAGACACAGCGTAAGGCGAAGGTAGCGGTGTCAAAGGCCAAACAGAGGGCGTATGATGACTTGTATGCTCGGTTGGAAAGTAAAGAAGGAGAAAATGATTTATACAGGTTGGCACAGCAGAGAAATAGAGATGGGAAGGACGTGCAGCAAGTTAAGAGTGATTAAGGACAGAGAGGGAAATGTATTGATTGATGACAGAAGTGTGCTGGGAAGATGGAAAGAGTACTTTGAAGCGATGATGGATGAGGAAAATGAGAGAGAGAAAAGAGTAGAAGAGGTGAGGGTTGCGGACCAGGAAGTAGCAAAGATTAGTCAGGGAAAAGTGAGGAGAGTACTGAAGAGGATGAAGAGTGGAAAGGCAGTTGGCCCTGATGACATACCGGTGGAGGTATGGAAGTGTCTAGGAGAGGTAGCAGTAGATTTTCTGACAAGAACATTCAACAAGGTCTTAGAGAGTGAGAGGATGCTAGAGGAATGGAGGAGAAGTCTGCCCATGCCCATTTTTAAGAACAAGGGAGACGTGCAGAGTTGTGGCAACTACAGAGGGATAAAGTTGATGAGCCATACGATGACATTATGGGAAAGAATAGTGGAAGCTAGACTAAGGGCAGAGGTCAGCATTTGTGAACAACAGTGGTTTCATGCCAAGGAAGAGCACCACAGATGCAGTGTTTGCCTTGAGGATGTTAAATAAAGAAGTCCAGAGAAGGTCAGAAGGAGCTGCATTGTGCATTTGTGGATCTGGAGAAAGCATATGACAGGGTGCCGAGAGAGGAACTGTGGTATTGCATGAGGAAGTCTAGAATGGCAGAGAAGTATGTTAGAGTGGTGCAGGACATGTATGAGAGATGTAAGACAGTGGTGAGGTGTGCTGTCGGTGTGACCGAAGAGAGGTGTCAAATCTAGAGAGGTGGCGGTATGCCCTGGAAAGGAGAGGAATGAAGGTTAGCCTCAGTAAGACAGAATATATGTGTATGAACGACAAGATATATAAATACCTGATTTCTCTGAATGGTCTTTTTGTTTTTCAAGTGATTCGACTCATCAGCATGAATTTTTCAGTCCCTTCTTCCCGCTGGTCCCATACTTTATCATCTTGGAACAACAATCACAAAACGCAACTCCAGAGATGTCCGGTTTTCTAAGCCATATCCCCCATTTGTCACCGTTTTTGTCACACCCGTTTAGCCATTCTCACCGCCATATATTTCTAGATGTCTCTTCCAATTCTTTTGTATTATAGCCTTCTGATAAAAACTTCATATTGACAGTATTGCTCGTGGTTCTTGCTCACGACAATGCAGTATTTTAGGCAGCATGTGCATGCAAGGCTCACAGAAACAACGGGTTTTTTAATAGCTGAATTTTCATAGGATGGGCAGTTACGATGAGCCAATCAAAAGCATCATTATAACTTGGCCCGAAGACTGAGGGATACTGGGAAAGATTGTTGCTGTATTTGATTGAGCTTTTTTCGTGCTTGACGAAATGTGCGCATCCGAATGGAAAAAATGCTTGATGAGCTTGACGAAAATGCCCAATCTATGTAATCCCTATGTGCTATGTAATCCTGTGATTCAACGTGCGGTCACAGCCACACGGCAGTATGCATGGTAGATTGTGCCAATCCATGCAGGCGTGACATGACAATTTTATCCAATCCTAAACTTCCTGGCACTAAGAGGTGGCTTGTTTCGCTGCAATGGAACAACTTTGTAAATTCTTTCTGTTCCAGATGTAAAGTTTGTGGGATTACAAGCATCTCGAATCTCAGGGGAACATGGGGAGAGGAACCGAAGGTCAGATTAGAGAAAGTTAATGGAATGAAGCTTGTGGGAGCAAAACCCGGAGTCTTTGTAATAAAATTGAAGCTTTTCATCTTCAGATGTTTATGGGGTACATATGCCCCCCTCCAAACAACATGTTTCACATTAGCTCCACCCCTCGAGGTCGCGGTGCAAAGTGGAGATCGGTTTTCTCGACCGCAGCCTTCGGTGCTGCAGTAAAAGTTCTTTGGGTGAACGAGTGGCAGGAAATGAATCCGTTTTATGGATAAATACAGAAATCCCGTGAAAGCCGTTTCTGATCCATTTGAGACAAATTCCACAAAACCCTGAAACAAAAGCACGAGATTAAAGGATCTGCTGGAGGAGGAAATGGATTTTCTTGAAGAATTTCACTTTTCTCCACCAAATGCACTTGATGGGTTTGCGAGCAGAATCTCACTCTCTCTCTTCATCTACGTGGTGGATCTGGCAGTGTGGACCCGGCGAGGTCCAACACTGCCATCCTCAGGATGTCCCGTTTCAGCACTTCAGGTTCTCATGTATAACTTTGATTTGCATAGGAACTGTAAGAACTGCTTCCAATATCATTTTGAGTTTGTTATTTTTGTCCCAGAAAAGATTTGATTGAGAAACCTTAAACTTGCGAGTCTGACAGTCTTCTAAAATATTTTCCTTTCTGTATTTCTTTCTGTATTTCGTCTCTAATCTTCACAGTGAGCTGCTGTTTCTGGCTTTTTCTCTGGGAGAAGGAAGATGAACAATAAATAAGAAAAATAAGCTCCGCCCTAAAGACATCACTGCTGGGTGGAGCTTTATATTTTTTGTGATTGCCACTCACTCTTGGATATGGCTTGCAGCAACATAAATAATAGGGGGAGGGGCAATTTCTGCAAAACAATAACAGACCCAAAGCACCAATGCTGAGGCTTGATGGAGGCTCGTGTGTTGGAGACACTGGTCAGAGGTTCAGAATTAATCTGAACTATGCTGAAGCCGTAAGAATAATCAGGACCATTATAAATGGGAATAAATAAATACGCCAATGTTACAGGGTCCATCACACTCAGGGTTAGGAAATTCAACGACCTTTCTATGACCTCCGGTACAGGACCGACAAGATTTCATAATCTTGATAGAACAATTCCATGATCGTCTATGATCCCTTTACAATGAACATTTCCCAACACAGACACTCCCCAACTTACGTTCATTCGTTTTACATTTTTTCGATTTTACGTTTTTTTATTTTACTTTATTTTTTTCAAAAAAAAAAATCTAATTCTGAGTTTAGACGTACCTACATAGTACACTGACGTAATGACGCTGCGTCTATTATTTACATATGGCAGACTGAACGTGCCCCTCCTTCTACCCAGTTCAATTATATATCTATCAGTTATATAGCGTGTTACCCTTGTGTTAAGATAGGGGCAGTGGTGGTCTAGTGGTATAGGGCGCTGGATTGCTGATCCAAAGGTTGGGGATTCAAGCGCCCCCCCAGTGCAGCTAACTGGGTTATCAAAGGTGGGCCATGTCTCTCACTGTCGATGGTGTGAAGCATGTAAAAGAACCATTGGTGACTTTTGTAAAGAGTAGGCTGCAAAGCAGTCAGTGTGTTTCTGTCCCTTGTTAAAAAGGGTTGTGTCAGGAAGGGCATCAGACGTAAAAACCTATGCCAAATCAAACGTGCGAATCATTCGCTGTGGCGACCCCTGATACAGGGAAAAGCTGAAAGGAAATCTCTCACCCTTGTGTTAAGATGTCATCTCTGTGATCTTTGTGTTTACACTGTGTGCGTACTTTTGTAACCCTAAGCAAATATGGTTATCAGAAGAGTAAGCCTACTCACATGGGTGCAAGTCTCATACACAGAGATGAATTAACTATCTGCTTGGATCGGCGCAATCTACCATGTATACTCAGTTAAGCAAAGAGAGTTGTAAAATGAATGAAAACCCGAATCCAGAAAAGAAAGAGAACTCTCCACTCTGCTGGTGATTCACATCAGTGCAGGCTGAGTACTAAACAAGTATTCAATGGTGCCCTTGCTCACCTGAAAGACCGGAAGTTCGTATAACCCACACTTTGTGTCAAGCACAAGCAAGTAAACTACTTTCAGTGTTAAGCGATTCACATATTGTAAGCGTTGATTGGCTGTTTTAAGCTTCATGTAAAGTGACTCGGCTCAGCTTTATGTAAAGTGACCATCTGTCGACCATCGGAACCATTTACAAGTAGAAAGATCGAATCATAGAGAATGGTAAAGGTTATATTTGATACTGTATTTATATTTGATGAGTGAATTTGATTAAAATGTACCTATTTGAAATGGTTTTGGTTTAATTTTATTTAGTTGAAATTAATGTTGATATTACTTGATATATTTGATATTATTTTACAATGGTATGTTTATAATAATTGATTTAGGGGTGTTTTATGAGATACGGTAATGGTATTTATGGATGTATAGTACAGTATGAACGTCATACGTCACTGGAACAACTTACGTTCATTTTCAACTTACGTTCGGCCGTCGGGAACTAAACAAAAACGTAAGTCGGGGAGCGTCTGTATTTATTTACCAACCAAATTTATAAACAACTTATATGTTTTATATTATAATTTATATTATTTATATTTATTTTATATTACTTTATACTAATGTGATCAGGTCATTTTCTTTTGTTCACAACTATTTATTATGAAACTTTATTTTTAACTTCCAGCATCAATGATTGGTCAAAATCAATGACGCGTGCTTCAACGAGCCAATTCAAAATACGCCTGAACCTCCAGGATTCGCTGACCATGCCAGCCATAGGCATAAACATATAAGACACAGACACGCCATTGGTCCGTTTCAGCAGGTCAAACGGAAGCACGTGATCCGCCCTCTTAAAGCGGTGCGAGCTGTAAGCAGGCAGAGGGATAAATATGTTTTTTGTAAATATGTGTTTCTACCAATGGGAGCAAAGTCTCAGCAACCAATAGAATCATCGATGGAGCTCCCAAGTTCGAGACATTGAACTAAAAGAAATTATAATTATAAAATTACACATAAAATATGATACTCAAATTATAATAATATTATAAATATT
>CM045734.1:10711063-10718563 GCA_024760905.1 Plotosus lineatus | reverse complement strand
AATAAACATAAAATCTCAAAATCCAGTTTTTAAAGAATACAATCATTTTATATGGAAATCACAACATACACGTTACCTTTTCTCTCCAAAGTGTCTCTTCCGTAAATCACATACTTTCTCAACCACTCGAGACAGATGTTCTCCAGATAATTCTTCTGCTGAAGAGCCTCTCCTGCAGCGTCCCACTTGTACTTGGTGATCAGAGGTTGAGGTGTCGGAGCGACCCAGGTGACAGTTTTCAGATCCAGACTGACAAAATCTTCTCCATCATAACCGTACTGATCGTATCCTCTAGTGGTGCCGTCATCATCGATCTCACAGCCGTACACATTCTGCCATGTGTGAACACCTGAAAACACACACACACACACACACACACACACACACACACACACACACACACACACACACACACAGAGAGCATAATCTCATGAAAACATCACATCAGAATTTATTTAATTCAGTCCTTTACATATTTACATTTAATTTATATTTAATTTACATAAACAATTGCAACAATCGGGACTGATGTACAATAAACAATTATCTACTGAAAACCAAGTCTTTATTTCACACTCACACATTAATTATAATTATATTAATTTATTATACAGCTTCAAATGTATGAGGTGTGTGTGTGTGTGTGTGTGTGTGTGTGTGTGTGTGTGTGTGTGTGTGTGTGTGTGTGTGTGTGTGTGTGTACAACAATGAGGCACCTTGTAATAAATATTAATTTATTTATTTAATGAACCGATTAATCCTAATTATGGTTGCAGGGAGGCTGGTGCCCATCTCAGCCGACTCTGGGCATACGCAGTGTACACCCTGGACAGTTCACCAGGCCATCACAGGGCGGAATCACACTGACGACTCTGCAGCTCCTCTTGATGAAGCCCAACAGTGGTTCTTTTACATGAAGCTCACACCACGGACAGTGAGAGACGCGGCCGGCCTCTGATAACCCAGTGATGTGCACTGTGGGGTTAATATGAAACGGTGATGTAATGTTGTTTTGTGTATTTATACAGTATGTTTGTGTTCGACTGTAACATTCAACACGATGTTTACATGAGATCTGCTTGTTTACAGACGAGCTGTTTGTGCTAACGCTCCGTGTTTCTGTGGAATATCTCGGGTTCGGTCGGGTTGGAGTCTGGACCTCAATAAGAGAGAGAACAACATCCATCACTTTATATTTAATATTTACATTTTAAACAGAAAAGCAGCACAGATTTACCCCACTGAAAAATCCTGCGTGTTCCAAACCGGTCTGTTCAAAAAGAACGCAAGCGAAACCGAATCGAGGCCAAAAAGGAACCCAAACCCGATCCAGAATTTCAGAACCAAACCTCTCCAGTTCATGATGAAAGGTCTGAGTGTGTGTTAGTTATTATAAGTGGATCTGTGGGCGGTCTTAAGATGGCGGCTTGAAGAGGGGCGGAGTTTAGTCGAGCTGGTGTGCCGACTCGCCGATTCTCACATTAAACCCTCCAGAGATTCTACAAGCACCGTGGCTCGGTCAGCCTGAAAAGATTCCCAGCATCGCCCGAGGTAACTGAGTGCAGCTGTGTTTTTGGAATAAAGAAAGAGTCGGTTCCTGTACAGATCCTTCACCGCAGCTCCGAGGAGAGCAGAGAACATCATCACAGTCATGACGAGCAGCGACAGAAATGGATCAGAATTTCAGCGCCACGGACGCAGTGGATCCTGTGGCGGGAGGAAAAGAGCAACAAAAACAAACAGGACTGGAACTTATCTGGTGAACAGAGGAAAGAGTGGAAACATGCGCATTGTCGGTCTCTCTGGGGTCAGAGGGCGGCGACCCGATTCAGATTTTGAGACCCGGCTCCCGAAAACTTTTATCAAAGCAAAGTTGGGTCGAGTTGAGCTGGAGAGGGCAACCGCTCATTATCTCCAAATTCAACCCGACCTCAAGGACGATGAGGAGATGAGGGGGATGATGGGAGGACAGAACCGAACGGGAAAAACACGGAAACGCCGCCGTCGTGATCTTCCAGGATTCCTCAGCTGCTGTTCTTCAAAAGTGTAAACGATCTAACCAGGTGAATAAACACCTGAAATCAATCAGTGTTGAGTACAAAATGTTTACCTGCCTCGATTAAAGTCACCTACCGCGGCTCTCCCGGGCCGTTCCGTGACCCGGCTGCACTGGAGCGGCGCATCGAATCGCTGTGTGTGAATCTTTCCACTAAAACCCGTCGTAATGTCGGACTGATTCCATCTTTATCACGGAAATGATGAGGTGGAACGTTCCTGAGGACGGGATGGTGTCGCATACGCTCCCGCAACCGGGTCACTGTAAGGGTGGGAAGGTTAAATTAAGGGCGACGCCCCTCGGAGTTCCGAGCAGTTTTCTTCTGCCTTGTCGTCAGAGTCCCTTCTCTCGGGTTCTCCAGGGTCAGGAGGAGGACAGGGTTCGATCCCACCGGCAGGCAGGTTACCCTGAAGGGTTTATTTCTGCTCTGTGTGACAGTCGCGTGTTATTTGTTACTCGGCGCTGCTTTTACTCTGATGACGCGTCAAGGTGAAAATGTGCCGAGGAAATATTTTATTTTACAGTTTCTCTCGATCAAAGCCCGGTTTCTCCAGCTTGGCGCTCGCGGATAAACCGCATGACATCACTCTTTACGCTGGTGGCGTCCCGATCCTTCTTATCCAAGCCGGATGTCTCCGTTCCCGCGCTTACTGCGAATATTAACACATTTCCTGCTTTTCAGGTTCCAAAATAAATTTCTACAGGTCCGAAGCGAGCCCTGTGTGGAGTTTCAAACCGAAACCTCAAGCTTTGTCCCCTTTTCCTTCCTGATGGTCCCCAGGAGGCCTCGTTTATCCAGGATTATACTGTATACATCTATTTGAACACACAGCTTTAACCAGACGTATAAAACTAATTTCCTCTCCCAGTCTGAAGGCAGCAGATTAAATCTGGAGAGCTGGAGCATCCCCTACATGTCCTGGCTGAGAGAGGCTGCTCTTTTAAAAAGAAACATTTTCCCCAGGCTGCTTTTCTTCATTCAGATGATTCCAGTTATTTTTCCTCACATGAAACTATCACGAACCTCAACAGCATGTCCCGCCCCTTTACACGAGCTCAGAAGAAGCCACGCCCTTAAATACCTGCATCCCGCCCCTCTCATCCTCAGCGGCTGGTCTGGACCCTCCTGATATTCGGAATATGACCCGAGTGCTCGCCTGCGCCTCAGAGCTGAAGTGGTGATGTAATAAAGCCTCCTCCATCTGGTTGCTATGGAAACCTCCACGTGGAAATTCTCCTGGAGAAACGTGTTCCTGATAAAAATAAAAGCTTCAATCTCTGACGCCTGGGCGCGGTAACCCATTTCTGCTCGGTTCTGGTAAAGCAGGCCCGTTATTACAGGATCAGAGGGAAGAACAAAACCTCAGGTTCACCCCAGTCTGTAATCACCCAGATTCTCTCCCAGGGTTAATAGACGGTGGTTTTGGGGTTCGGACCGGTACAGGGCTTCGGAGTTCACCTGATTTGCTCGATGGAACCAGTTTAATGCGTTTTAGTCAACGAACCGAAAAAATAATCTTTAAAAAACAGGACTTGATCCGTTAATGGCAGATATATGCGACTACGGTAGGCGGGACATGACAATCTTATCCAATCCGAAACTTCCTGGCGCTGAGAGGCGGCTCGTTTGGCTGCAGTGGAACAACTTTGTAAATTCTTTCTGTTCCAGATGTAAAGTTTGTGGGATTGCGAGCATGTCGGATCTCAGGGGAACATGGCGAGAGGAACCGAAGGTCCAGATGAGAGAAAGTTAATGGAATGAAGCTTGTGGGAGCAAAACCCGGAGTGTTTGTAATAAAGTTGAAGCTTTTCATCTTCAATGTTTAGGGGCTTCACACGCCCCCTTCCAAACGACATGTTTCACATTAGCTCCACCCCTCGAGGTCGTGGTGCAGACAGGAGATCGGTTTCCTCGGCTGCGGCCTCCGGTGCCGCAGTAAAAGTCCTTTTGGTGAACGAGTGGCAGGAAATGAATCCGTTTTATGGATAAATACAGAGAGTGGTCCTTACACTCGCCGCTCCTGATATCAAATCACCTCGTTACTGATCAATACAAGGAAAACGCCGCACAATTCAGCACCCTGTGCAGCCAACGCATCGATCTCACCCGGATAACAGACACAGTTCCGTCTGAAACACGTCGGCGTGAAATCCGTGTAAAATCCACAGCGGCGGATGATTCGACATGCTCCGGGACACAAACAGGTTCTTTCAGAGAGCGCAGAAGATTCGATATCTTCTATCAGTGCAGATTCATCTGCCGCTCTGACAACACGAGTCATGTGACTCAGATTTCCACCATTTCTGTCCCTGTACATTTATTTATTTATTTACTTATTCATTTACTTATTTATTTATTTATTTACTTATCTGAACTACGATTGGAATTCCTGAGTCAGCTGCCGGTGTTATTTTCACTTTTGTGAGTCGAGATGTTTTGTTTTATTTGCTGTTTGTTAAGATCAAAATAAATAAAAATGTTGATGAAAACAACCCCGAACATTAATCAGTTATTGAATGGGCTGAAGTAGGATATGAAGGTTCTTCAGATTTGGAGGTTTCTGGGCCGAGACTGAAGGCTGTGAGGAACATCACACCCTCGAAGATCTGAAGAATTCTCCACATCATACAGGAACCGAATTCAAATCCATTTATTATTCGTTCAAAATATTCTGAAGCTCACAGGGAGGCGGAGCAGAGCCCGTGCGAGTCGGCCGGAAGTTCACGTTAATCCCGCGAAGGCCGTTTCTGATCCATTCGAGACAAATTGCACAAAACCCTGAACCAGAAGCACCAGATTAAAGGATCTGCTGGAGGAGGAAATGGATTCTCTTGAATTTCACTTTTCTCCACCAAATGCACTCGATGGGTTTGCGAGCGGAATCTTTCTCTCTTCATCTACATGGTGGATCTGGCAATGTGGACCCTGCGAGGTCTAACACTGCCGTCCTCAGGATGTCCCGTTATCAGCACTTCAGGTTCTCGTGTAGAACTTTGATTTGCATCGGAACTGTAAGGACTATTTTCAATATCATGTTGAGTTTGTTATTTTTGTCCCAGAAAAGATTTGATTGAGAAACATTAAACTCTCGAGTCTGGCAGTCTTTTATAAAATATTTTCCTTTCTGTATTTCGTTTCTAATCTTCACAGCGAGCGGCTGTTTCTCTCGTTTTCTCTGGGAGAAAGAAAATGGACAATAAATAAGAAAGATAAGCGCCACCCTAAAGACATCACTGCTGGGTGGAGCTTTATATTTTTGGTGATCGCCACTCACTCTCGGATACGGCGTGCAGCGGCATAAATAGTGGGGGGAGGGGCAACTTCAAAAAAACAATAACGGACCCAAAGCACCAATACTGAGGCTTGCTGGCGGCTCGTGTGTTTGAGACGCTGGTCAGATGCTCAGGATTCATCTGAACTACTCTGTAGCCGTAAGAATAATCAGGACAGTCAGAAATGACAGTAAATAAACACGCCCATCATCGGCGCCATGTTACAGGGACCATCACACTCAGGGCTAGGAAATTCAACGACCTTTCCATGACCTTCCAGTACAGAACCGACAAGATTTCATCATCTCGATAAAACAATTCCATGATGGTCTCTGATCCTTTTCAATCAACATTTCACAATATTTATTTACCAACTAAATTAAAAAAAAAAAATGTATATAATGCAAATTTAATAACGTGTTACTGCACAACACAAACAATTTGTAATTCCCCCATTTCACTGGAGCATGGCGTGCAACGATCGCTGCAGAAAGGCGCGGAACGCAGTCGATGGAAGAGCTTTGGAATTTTTACACGGAAAATGGATGCAAACTCTACGGAAAAGTGGAAATCCCTCTTATCGAGTCTGTGCTGGATGAACGCGAGCACTTGAGCCCTTTATAAAAAAGCTTTATATTTGCTTGATCGTTTATTATAAGGCGGTTTAAACATGGCTCTGCGTGCGGCGCGCTCTACTCGGTTTGTGCACGTGATCATCGGCATGAGGAGGATGATCATGCAGACCCGATCGAAGTCTCAGGCAAACCACAACCAGCAGTGGATCAGTGAATCAGAAGAAGGTGAAATACTCACGGTGTGCCATCGATCGGTCTTCAGGGGGCCATGTCCTAAAGTGAGGGGCAAAGCATCCTGCAATCGCTCGGTGTGATGCTGATGGTGCTGATGGTGTGTAGAGCACAGAACACTCACGGGATTTTTTTTCCGTGAACATGCTTCTGAACATACTGAAAAGCACGTTGATGGAATATTTTGGCGTTTGGCGTGCTGGAAGCGTACGGAAATGGAGGAAGACTTGAGGAATAACTACGAAATCACACGGAAGAGAAGGGAATGATTGCGGAACGTTTACAGATGACGACATTTTTTCTTCCGTAAGTCTGCCGTGCTCCAGTGAAATGGGCGAATCAGCAAACACCACTAAAATGTGATTATATATCATGTGATCGAGTCTTTTTCCTTCGAACCCGGTGCACTTTATGGTCCAGGGAATCCGGGGTTAGTTTTGGTTCCACTGGTAAAGATTAAACTCGGGCACTTCATCTCAAGCTTCAGTCACATTATGAAATTAGCCTGAACCTGACCAATCAGATTTACTGAAAAAGTCCCGCCCAACTGTTATATGACTGTATGATATATAATTATTATAATTATTATCATGAATTGTGTTATATATAGTTATTATGATTATTATAATGAATTGTGTGATATATAATTATTATGATTATTATAATAAATTATTTTAGATATAATTATTATGATTATTATAATGGATTGTGTGATATATAATTATTATGATTATTATAATAAGTTATTTTATATATAATTATTATAATTATTATAATGAATTGTGTGATATATAATTATTATAATTATTATAATGAATTATGTTATATATAATTATTATAATTATTATAATGAATTGCGTTATATATAATTATTATGATTATTATAATAAATTATTTTATATATACTTATTATAGTTATTATAATGAATTGTGTTATATATAATCATTATAATTATTATAATGAATTGTGTTATATCTAATTATTATAATTATTATAATGAATTATGTTATATATAATTATTATAATTATTATAATGAATTGTGTTATATATAATTATTATAATTATTATAATAAATTCTTTTATATATAATTATTATAGTTATTAAAATGAATTGTGTGATATATAATTATTATAATATTATAATGAATTGTGTTATATCAGTGTAATATATGTAATGGTTATGAATTACTCAGGTTGTTAAATATGGTGATATTTCTTAAAATTATGTAAATTCTGTGAAATGTTTATCAGACATATTGTGATATGAATTTAATTCAGTCTCTTTGCAGTTCATATCTGTTGACATGTATCTGAAGATGTGTTTGTTTGTAAAATGAATAAAGATTGTGGAAAATGTATAATT
>CM045734.1:10701063-10706063 GCA_024760905.1 Plotosus lineatus | reverse complement strand
AAAGGAAGAGACGAGTGAGATGGAGAAAAGTAAAGAAAAATGGCGCTCTCCCCACAAACACAAAAACAACAACGTGTACAGTGAAATAGAGAATTCAAACAGGAAAGGACGGCGTCCATCAGTAAACCAGTGTGTCTCTTATTTTTATTAAAGATGCTAATGTGAAGCATTAAACATTAAGCTTTGGAACTCAAACCTGAAGTGAGATTTCAGGCAATAAGTCGTCTCAGGGCCCAACATGCCCAGTCCACCAGGATCATAGATACATGTTTGGTTCTGTGTTTCGTGAGAATAAACATAATCAAAAAGTTTTTGACTTGTGCAGAATTCATTTGATTTGATGGTCAGGTATTGATTACATGAAGGTGTTGATTCACCTACTGCACTGGGCTACTGAAATCTACAGCTTATGGCACTAATAGACTTTATGATCTTCCAGAGACTTGATTCAAGTCATTTTCTCTAATTGGGCCACTTTACATTTTAGTTGAATAACCCTGATATGGTGGTTTGTTCAGGGTGTACCCCAGCTTTGCCCAGGGGCAACTGAGATAGGTTCCATTACAACCATACACCAAGGATCAAGCAGCCAGTTCGGAAAATCAGTGATTATCTTCTACAATTTCTACTTTATTGATTTACTTATTATTATTATTATTATTATTATTATTATTATTATTATTATTATTATTACAATTATAATTATTGTTGTTGTTGTTGTTGTTGGTGGTGGTGGTGGTGGTGGTGGTGGTGTTGTTGTTTACTCGTACAGTACTATTATCATCAGCATCAAACTTTTTAATTTAAAAGCATTACACGGAATATATGGTCTCATTTAGAATATGAGAAAATTAAATCTGACTATAAAGATTAACTTTAATAAAATGGGCACCATGGGCAGTGCTGGCCTAGCAGTATAGACCGCTGGATCACTGATATATACACACATATAAATATTTATTATTACTATTGTATTATATCAGAATTATTATGTATGGTTCATATAATAGTAAAACATTTTGTTACTTTTTTCACATCCCTCATCACCGCTGTTAGTGTTAAACTTTAATCTTTTGGTGAAATAAATAATAATAAATAAAATATTACAGAACTCACTTGCTAATGACACTTGAAGAAAAGCTGTGAAAAAAATGACAGACTTCATGAATGATCCGAATTTCTCCATTGTTCCGTGTAAGCGATTCTTGAATAAAGAATCAACACATTATCTGTTCTTTTCTCTTCAAGTTCCACTTTTTTTTTTTTTTTTTTTTTTTTTTACGGTTTAATTCCATAACAGAACCTTTATCAACCTTCCCTGATCATGTCCAACACTAAACTTTACTTCCGCCTGCCCACCGATCTATCCAATCAGAATTCAGGGCTTTAACCAATCAGAATTTAGGATTTAGGCGCGTCACCACTTTCTTAGGCGAATGGAAGATTGCAGGATTATTCCGAAAGTAAAACGAAATATTCTGTTCGAAATAAGTTTCGATAAAAGGCATTTAGAATGCATCTTATTTTTATTCGTAATATTTAATTAAACACATAGTGATGTATTTTCATTAGAAAACACGTTTTCTTTGTTTAGATTGTAGACTGTTCTTTCGATTAAATTAAATACAAATACCAAAATATTTATGATTAAAACACATTAATGTGAGATTTATATTACTCAGTTTATTATATAATCAGTTATTATTAATTAAGTTTAAATATAAACTGACACCACTTACAATATATACTACAATCCCAAATCAGAAAAAGTTGGACAATCTGGGAAATATGAATAAAAAAGAAATTAGTAATTTATAAATTTTCCCTGAAGTTGTGTTTCATTGCAGACTGTAAGAACACAAGATAATTCATATTCTGTCTAGTCCACGTCATTTTATTTGTAAACAAACATCCATTCTTGCCATTCAGGCTCGCAGCACATTCCAAAAAAGTTGGGACAGTACAGTATTTACTACTTTATATTGTTCACATTCCTTCGAACTACAATTAAAACATGTTTAGGGACTGAAGTAAACAAGTGTTGAAGTAAACAAGTAAACAAGTGTTGCAGGTGTTAGTTCGTCCCATTTTTCCCACAGACAACTTTTTAGGTGTGCAGCAGTACGGGGTCTTTGTGACATTTTGAGTTTTAAAATGCACCAAACATTCTCTATAGGAGACAAGTCATGGCTACATGGAGGCCAGTCAAGCACCGCCCCCTCTTCTCACGCAGCCATGCCTTTGTTATGTGTGCAGTATGTGGTCTGGCACTGTCTTAATAAGCATGTGGCCTTGAAGGCAGCATTTGTTCCACCAGACTCTAGATGCATTGCTCAGCATTAATGGCGCCATCACAGAAGTGCAGGTTACCTTTGCTGAAGTACCGACCCAACCCGCACCAGGACAGACTCAGCTTTTGGACTCATAGCTGGTAACAGTCTGGACGGTTCTTTTCCTCTTTGGTCCACATCACACGGCGTCCACGTCTTACAAAAAAGATGTCAAAAACTGGTCTGCCTGACCATAACACACGTTTCCACTGAGTGATGGACCATCCTAGAGAACTCAGTGGTGCTGCTGGACACTATTGATGTTGGGCTTCCTTTTGGCTCAGTACAGTTTTGCTCGCATTTTTTGATGTAACTGCGTTCTGTAGTGCTTGAGGGTGATTTCCTGAAGGAGTGTTGAGCCTACGCAGTTTATTGGCGACTGATGATTTTTAATGCAGTGCCGTCTGAGGCCTCGGCGATCTCGGCCTTTCGGTTTGCTCCTGGATACTGCTTCTGTATCAAATCATGATTTCAATCAACTGCTGACATCAAGAGTTTCAAATCACATCATTATTTATTTATCATACCTCATTCCTACCCCTGTCCCAACTTTTTGGAATGTGGAATGTTTTGGAGGCTGAATGGAAGAATTGATGTTTATTTACAAATCAAATGATTTTGAAAAAACACAACATGAATTATGTTGTGTTCGTACAGTCTGCAATGAAACACAATTTCAGGGAAATTTATAAATTACTGTTTTGTTGTTACCTTTTTTTATTCTCATTTTCTACACTGTCCCAACATTTTCTGATTCGGGGTTGTACATAATCATCTCTCTCTCTCTCTCTCTCTCTCTCTCTCTCTCTCTCTCTCTCTCTCTCTCTCTCTCTCTCTTCCTCCTCTGTGAGTGTTCTTGCCTGAGAACTTTTTTCTACGATTAAAAAATGAGTTTATGTCCACATCATTACTTAACACATGGCTGTAATGGATGATGGGCTGGAGATTGGAATGGAGTTTGTAAAGGGGTTGAGATGAACGTTGAGATTAAGGTTGAAATGGAGATATGGGTTGAGGTTGTGATGATGGTTGGGGTGGAGGTTGGAATGAAGGCTAGGCTTGAGGATAGGATGAAGGATGGGATGGATGATGAAGCAGAGAATGAGATGCAGGATGGGGCAGAGGATGAAGTGGAGGTTAGGGTAGTGGACAGGGTGGAGGTTGGGGAGGGGATGGGAATGAGGTTTGGATGGACTTTGAAATGGAGATTGGGGTAGAGGTTGGGATGGAGGTTGGAATATAGGCTGGGATGGAGGATAGGGTAGAAGATGGGGCTGAGGTTGCTGCACAAGATGGGGTGGTGGTTGGAATGGAGATTGGGATGGAGGATGGGGAAGTCAGATGAGATTGTGAAAATGATGTGGAGACACTTCAGATTCACTCCTGATTCTGTCACAGTGAACCAACACGTCCCCTTCAAGCACATAATAATCCCTGCAACAGAACTGGAGATATATAGAAATATTTTATTTTGTCCTTCCTTGTATTCTTCAAGAATCTTGAAGCAGTGATTTGATTTAAAGATGTAATAATTTAAATACGGTGGTCAGTCCTGAGCTGATGGTGTACATGTAGTACTTTTCATGCTACGTCTGTCCGTTGAAACGATTGCTTTAAACAGACCAGTGACACAAATTGTCACAACATTTTCCACAACATTTAAAATGGAGGTTGCCCCAAAAACACAAATTAAAGACCTATGGGAAAGCAGTCTCCCTTGCCCGAACGCAGGTCACCGGGGGTTCGGGAGGGGCTCGTAGGCAAGTGCCTGGTGGTCGGGCTTATGCCAATGGAGCCTGGCCGGGCCTCGCCCGAAAAGGAGACATGGGTCCTCCCTCGCATGGACCCACCACCAGTGGGAGGAGTTTTAAAGGTCGGGTGCAATGTGAGTTGGGTGGCAGCCAAAGGCATGGGTTCTGTCAGACCGATCCTCGGCTACTCACTCTGACCCTCGGGACCTGGAATGTCACCTCTCTGGTGGGGAAGGAGCCTGATTTGGTGCGTGGGGTGGAGAGATACTGACGAGATATAATCGGGCTCACCTCAACGCATAGCTTGGTCTCTGGAAGCATCCATCTCGAGAGAGGCTGAACCTTATTCTATTCTGGAGTTGCTCATGCGGAGAGGCGGCAAGCCGGTGTGGGTATTCTTGTTGCCCCCCGTCTCAGTGCCCACATGTTGGGGTTCTCCCCGGTTGACGAAAGGGTAGCTTCCCTCAGTCTTCGGGTGGGGGGGATGGGTCCTGATTGTTATTTGTGCTTATGCACAAACTCCCTTTTTGGAGTCTTTGGGGGAGTGTTGGAGAATGTTCCTTCAGAAGACTCACTCGTTGTCTTGGGAGACTTCAATGCCTATGTGGGCAACGATAGTGTGACCTGAAAGGGTGTGATCGGTAGGTACGGCTTCTTCAGTCTGAATCCAAATGGTGTTTCGTTGTTGGACTTCTGTGCTCGTCACAGTTTGTCTATCATGAACACCATGTTTGAACATAAGTGTGCCCATAAGTGCACTTGGCACCAGAACACCCTAGGTCGCAATTCGATGATTGACTTTGTAGTCGTGTCATCGGACTTGCGACCATATGTTCTGGACACTCGGGTGAAGAGAGGAGCTGAGCTGTCTACCGATCACTACCTTTTGGTGAGTTGGCTTCGGTGGTGGGGGAGGTTG
>CM045734.1:10488563-10696063 GCA_024760905.1 Plotosus lineatus | reverse complement strand
TCTTACAAGGGTCATGGTGCTGTAAAAAAGGAGTTGGCATATTTTTCTCGTTTTGTTCTTATTAACACAGGAAGTGTTACCAGTTCAGTGATCTCATTCAGGTTACAGCTCAGTAAACACCTTTAATCTGTTTGTGTTGCCTCTTCAGTAGTAAATATAAATGATTGCGCTTCAGAAACTGGAGGAGTCCGTGCACTTCAGGTCAGTGGGATGCAATGGCAGGCAGAGTCCATGACAGCCATGTTCATGGTTGGTGTGTACTAGGACTTCATGATTGACTCAAGCGTGGATGTAAAAAAAAGAAAAAAGAAGTAGATCCAAACTATAATTTTTATGTTATTGGTCAGCTGTGAAGCTTCATACAGTACTTCAGAATGTGCACCAGTCTAACCACTAACATTATTCAACTGGAACCAAGCATATTCTCACCTCCTACATCCTGTTACTGTAAAAATAGAAACACATTCTTCGGGTTTCACATTTCACAACTCTGTTTGACAGTGTCAGTGATTTATGCATCCAAACTCGTCTGTGAGTTCATCTGTGTTTGAGAATATAAATAAATATTTTTATTTTTATTAATTTCACCAAAATGACGCATTGACAAGGAGCATGACTATGAACCCGAAGATCACAAGTTTGAAGCACATCCGTGGCTGGAGTCCATGGGATTGGTCGAGTTCTCACGAGAGGGAGGGAGGCAAACGCTCACTTCCCTGTCACTCACAGCGATCGACAGCCAATCATGGGCGTCTGTGTCCCATTACTCCGAATGTTTCTTCTTCTTCTTCTTTAACTTTCGGCTGCTCCCTTCAGGGGTCGCCACAACAAATCATCCGCCTCCATCTCACCCTGTCCTCTGCATCTTCTTTTCTGACTCCAACGACCTTCATGTCTTCCTTCACCACATCCATAAATCTCTTCTTTGGTCTTCCTCGAGGCCTTCTGCCTGGTAGTTCCAACCTCAGCATCCTACTGCCAATATACTCACTATCCCTCCTCTGTACATGTCCAAACCATCTCAATCCAGCCTCTCTGACTTTGTCTCCAAAACATCTTACATGGGCTGTCCCTCTGATATACTCATTTCTGATCCTATCCATCCTCGTTACTCCCACAGAGAACCTCAACATTTTCATCTCTGCTACCTCCAACTCTGCCTCCTGCCTTTTCCTCAGCGCCACTGTTTCAAAACCATACAACATCGCTGGCCTCACCACCGTCTTGTACACTTTTCCCTTCATTCTTGCTGACACTCTCCTATCGCACATCACACCGGACACTTTTCTCCAACCATTCCAGCCTGCCTGCACACGCTTCTTCACCTCTTTTCCACACTCTCCATTGCTCTGGATTGTTGAGCCGAAGTACTTAAAATCCTCCACCTTCGTGATCTCTGCTCCCTGTAACATCACCGTTCCTCCTGGGTCCTTCTCATTCACACACATGTATTCTGATTTTCTGAGGCTAACCTTCATTCCTTTCCTTTCCAGGGCATACCTCCATCTCTCTAGATTTTCCTGCACTTGTTCTCTGCTCTCACTACAGATCACAAATCAGTTCCACTAAAGGTGAGATCTCATTTGGCTGAGAATGATAAAGTTTTAAGTTGGGATCGAGCCTGAGGGTCTGCGACTGATATCGTCGATCATATCACAGTCAGTGAGAAATCCAGATGCTGTGGACAGTCGCCCCGTTTTATTGAGCCCTGTGTCCAGATGTTCCAACACACGGTAATCTACTTCCCAATGACTAGCGCCAACTATCAGCGATTCAACTGCTGGCAGTCTGAGACCATTGTGGTCGATCACAGACAGTCGCAGCCGGAGATTTTCATCTAAGAGAGATGGTGTCGACTTTGAATGGAAACCGGGTCCACATCCAGGGTGTTTTTTTTTTTTTTTTTTTTAGTTTAACGGGTTTTCATGATGATCCCTGTTAGTACAGACAGTTAAGATAAGCTGTGAGTAAACATTAACATGGGTCTCTCCGTGCTTTTGGAGAGTACAGTACCAGGAAAGGGTATTTCCTGCTTCCACTCAGCTTAGTACCAGCTCAGGCACGTCTGCGATTTCCAGGTCCAATCCCGTGTATTTTCAATTCACCCGCCGGGGTTCGAAACCCACCTCGCTGATTCTAACCGATTAAAAATAAAATCCATTGGTTTTGTTTGCATAAATCATCTTAGTACAATACAGCACATTACACTTATGGGTTTTATATTACAAACTTTATTTGAACTTCATATTTTCACACATTTTATTTACTGACACGTTTAACTCTGCCCCAATTTAATAGTTTTCAATTTACACCCATCAAGTATTGCCTTCCCTATCAAACTATTGAAGTACTGAGCCCGACCCCGCCTCTTTTCGAACTTTATCCCTTTGACCCACAGTACTGAGCATGAGTGCAGTGTCCACAGATACATGATTGGCTGGCGATCACTGACAATAACAGAGAAGTGAGAGCTCGGCCAATTAGCTCCCGCGGAATCTCGGTCACAGATGGCTGATGGCAAAATTGTTTCAGGAGTGTGTTTGATATTCTTTATTCTGTATTAGATATATTGTAGGTTCTGTATGTTATATCCAGTGAGATGACAGAATGTTGAAGGAAAAGGAATCGATTTCATGTGTGTGTGTGTGTGTGTGTGTGTGTGTGTGTGTGTGTGTGTGTGTGTGTGTGTGTGTGTGTGTTGCAGGTTTACTTTCTGAGACTCTGAGTTCTTTAACTCTGGAGACAGAAGTTGGAGATAAAGTCACTATTTGGTGCCAACATGACATGACTATTACAGGTCACATCTTCTGGTTTAAACACACGAGTGATTCAGTTCCACTTCTTGTTGGGTGTGTGGTGAAGTCTCTCATGTCTTAGACACCACCGTCTCATCACTGTAAGGAAGACTCTGTCCCTACTTCCTCGTCTCTAAGCTCGTCTGTATCTCAGTGTCTCGATGTCAGAGTACTCCGGGAACAGACAATGCCAAACCACACGAGTGAAATCAGTCTGGTTTATTCATCAGCTGCTCAGTGTGTGTCACTGGGCATAAAGCTTTTATACAGTGGAGGTGTGTGTGAAAAAGTGGTTACAGAGTCACATGTTTCTTTGTTCACAGCCTAAAAGTTGTACCATAAATCACAGTGCATGCTAAAAAACCATATATCACATTCCTGTGCCTTAGGGGCGACATTTACTACTCTGTGAAGTTTAACCTCAGGCAGAATGCGCCTCATAAAGCATCACAACAATAATAGAAAGTCCACGGTTAAAAGCACAGGAAAGCTGGCAATTATACAATGGTTAAAGATAAGCCAGAATGTGACTTTACAGTGACCTTACAATCACCATAAAAACAGAAAAACAAACAAGACAGGGCTAGAAATTATGATATTATATATGAAATTCATATATATATATATATATATATATATCTATATTTTTTTTTTTACCAGCCAGCCGGACTGGTTACCAAACAAAGTTACTCACCAATCAGAAAATCAACTCGCCAAAGTGTGTCCGATCTCAGTGAGTTTAACTCGCGGGAAAATGACACAGAAGATTGTATATTATACAATTGTTTACAACTAATATGCATTTTATTTTATTTCAAGAGTATTTTGATTCTGTTTTTCAATATAAAATAAGAACAACCCAGAGCACCAAAATAAAATAAAAAATAATTATGATATTGTGAAACTTGGCAAATGAATGTTAAATAAAAACAAATAAAATTGAGCCCCAGAATTTAAGTGAACAGAATGCCATCCATTTAAAGGCGGAGTCCTGCCAATTTCATGTTGCTGTAAAAATGCATAAATAAAAAAAAAAAGATATTTACTTTACTGAGGTACTTCACATTGGACTAGAAATTGACTCGACAACAATTTAATTCTACCCATAAAATACTGTTATAATCCTCAGCTCCATAATATTGAATAAGTGCCATGTACAATTTCTTCTTCTGTTTCTGAAGAATCTGTGCTACCATCAGACAGGATGCTAATGTACTTTGCACTGATTCACCAATTTTCAAGCACTCACATTCGGCAATATAGTGAGAAAGTCTTGGCACATTAGTCATTTCGAGAGGTTTTTTCCTATATCTAGACCTTTCATTTCATCGAACCCACACTGCCACACAAAATAAGTAAAAAGGCCGTGCATGCTTCGTGTTGCCATGACAAGTTCTACACATGACCATAAAACTGCCACGTGATACCTTGTTTAAGGTTTGAATAATTTTTTTTATTGGATGGGCTGGTACCGATAGCAGCTGTATGGGCAGTTTCGGCAAAAACGGCACGGCGGTGATTTTCACTGCTCTCACATACAACGACACTTTCATACTTGAAATTGCCACTGCCGGCTACAAACGTAGATTTCTCCGTCATATGGCGGCTGTTGTAAAAAGTCTGAACTTCTTCTTCTTCTTCTTCTTTTCCTTTCGGCTTTTCCCTTCAGGGGTCGCCACAGCGAATCATCTGCCTCCATCTCACCCTATCCTTTGCATCTTCTTCTCTTACACCAACGACCTTCATGTCCTCCTTTACCACACCCATGAATCGTCTCTTTGGTCTTCCTCTAGGCCTTTTGCCTGATAGTTCCAGCCTCAGCATCCTATTACCAATATACTCACTATTCCTCCTCTGTACATGTCCAAACCATCTCAATCTAGCCTCTCTGACTTTGTCTCCAAAACGTCTTACATGTGCTGTCCCTCTGACGTGCTCATTCCTAATCCTATCCATCCTCGTTACTCCCAAAGAGAACCTCAACATTTTCATCTCTGCTACCTCCAACTCTGCCTCCTGTCTTTTCCCCAGGGCCACTGTTTCTAACCCATACAGCATCGTTGGCCTCAACACCGTCTTGTACACTTTTCCTTTCATTTTTGCCGATACCCTCCTATCACACATCACACCGGACACTTTTCTCCAACCATTCCAACCTGCCTGCACACGCTTCTTCACCTCTTTTTCACACTCTCCACTGCTCTGGATTGTTGAGCCTAAGTACTTAAAATCCTCCATCTTTCTTATCTCTGCTCCCTGTAATCTCACCGTTCCTCTTTGGTCCTTGGCATTCATGCACATGTATTCTGTCTTACTGAGGCTAATCTTCATTCCCCTCCTTTCCAGGGCATACCTCCACCTCTCTAGATTTTCCTGCACTTGTTCTCTGCTCTCACTACAGATTACAATGTCATCTGCAAACATCATAGTCCATGGGGAATCTTGTCTAACCTCGTCTGTCAGCCTGTCCATCACCATAGCGAACAAGAAGGGGCTGAGAGCTGACCCTTGATGCAGTCCCACCTCCACCTTGAACTCTTCTGTCACACCGACAGCACACCTCACCACTGTCTTACATCTCTCATACATGTCCTGCACCACTCTAACATACTTCTCTGCCACTCCAGACTTCCTCATGCAATACCACAGTTCTTCTCTCGGCACCCTGTCATATGCTTTCTCCAGATCCACAAAGGCACAATGCAGCTCCGTCTGACCTTCTCTGTACTTCTCCATTAACATCCTCAAGGCAAACACTGCATCTGTGGTGCTCTTTCTGGGCATGAAACCAAACTGTTGTTCACAAATGCTGACTTCTGCCCTTAGTCTAGCTTCCACTATTCTTTCCCATAACTTCATCGTATGGCTCATCAACTTTATCCCTCTGTAGTTGCCACAACTCTGCACGTCTCCCTTGTTCTTAAAAATGGGCACCAGCACACTTCTCCTCCATTCCTCTGGCATCCTCTCACTCTCTAAGACCTTGTTAAATGTTCTTGTCAGAAAATCTACTGCTACCTCTCCTAGACACTTCCATACCTCCACCGGTATGTCATCAGGACCAACTGCCTTTCCATTCTTCATCCTCTTCAATGCCCTCCTCACTTCACCCTTACTAATCTTTTGCTACTTCCTGGTCCTCAACAGTCACCTCTTCTACTCTTTTTTCTCTCTCATTTTCCTCATTCATCAGCTCTTCAAAGTACTCTTTCCATCTTCCCAGCACACTTCTGTCATCAGTCAATACATTTCCCTCTCTGTCCTTTATCAATCTAACTTGCTGCACGTCCTTCCCATCTCTATTTCTTTGCTGTGCCAACCTATATAAATCATTTTCTCCCTTCTTACTTTCCAACCGAGCATACAAGTCATCAAACGCGCTCTGTTTGGCCTTTGACACTGCTACCTTTGCCTTACGCTGTGTCTCCCTGTACTCCTGTTTACTCTCTTCGGTTTTCTCAATGTCCCACTTCTTCTTAGCTAATCTCTTCCTTTGTACACACTCCTGCACTTCCTCATTCCACCACCAAGTCTCCTTATCTACTTTCCTTCCAGATGACACACCAAGTATTCTCCTACCTGTCTCCCTGATCACATTAGCTGTTGTTGTCCAGTCATCTAGAAGCACTTTCTGACCACCCAAAGCCTGTTTCAACTCCTCCTTGAAGACAACCTGACACTCTTCCTTTTTCAACTTCCACCACTTTGTCTTCTGCTCTGCCTTTGCCTTCTTCACCTTCCTCACCATCAGCATCATCCTGCACACCACCATCCTATGCTGTTTGGCAACACTCTCACCCACTATGACTTTGCAGTCACTGACTTCCTTTAAATTACATCGCCTGCACAAGACGTAGTCTACCTGTGTGCTCCTACCTCCACTTTTATAAGTCACCCTATGCTCCTCTCTCTTCTGGAAGAAAGTATTCACCACAGCCATTTCCATCCTTTTTGCAAAATCTACCAACATCTGTCCTTCTGCGTTCCTGTCCTGGATACCAAACCTACCCATCTCTTCCTCGTCCCCTCTGTTTCCTGCACCAACATGTCCATTGAAGTCTGCCCCAATGACCACTCTTTCACCTCTGGGGGTACTCTGCATCACTTCATCTAACTCCCTCCAGAATCTCTCCTTCTCTTCTCGCTTACATCCTGTCTGTGGGGCATAAGCACTAACAACATTGACCATCACACCTTTACTTTCTAACTTGAGACTCATCACTCTGTCTGACACTCTTTTCACTTCTAGAACATTCCTGGCAAACTCCTCCTTCAAGATGACTCCGACTCCATTTCTCTTCCCATCCACACCGTGATAAAACAGCTTAAACCCTGCTCCTATGCTTCTAGCCTTGCGACCTTTCCACCTGGTCTCCTGAACACACAGTATGTCCACCTTCCTCCTCTGCATCACGTCAGCCAGCTCTCTACCTTTTCCTGTCATAGTTCCAACATTCAAAGTCCCTACTTTCAGTCCTAGACTCATGCCTTTCCTCTTCTCTCTCTGGCAACGGACACGCCTCCCGCCTCTCCTTCTTCGACGTCTTCGACCAACAGTAGTCCAATTTCCATCAGCACCCTGTTGGTTGACGGCACTGATGGCGGTCGTTGTTAACCCGGGCCTCGACCGATCCGGTATGTGGTTCTTTCTTGTGATTCGCATAGTTTATTTGGCATTTGTTTTATGCCGGATGCCCTTCCTGACGCAACCCTCTGCATTTATCCGGGCTTGGGACCGGCGTGAGGGAGAGACACTGGTTTGTGCCCCCCCCCTCACGGCTGCATTATTTCCTAGATCAAATGACTTCATTGAACGCCAGATAAGGACAGTCAAAAACATTCTCAAAAAATCTGAAGAGGGGAAGGAAGACACACAGTCAGCACTACGATCAACACCGATTGACCACAAACTACCGAGCCCAGGTGAGATCCTATTTCAGCGCAAGCTTAGAACCAACATACCTATGTCAGAGCACAACAACAACAAAATGAGAGACCAGATACAAGAGAGACTACACGAAAGGCAGGAAGACCAGAAACGATATCATGATAAGAATGTAAAAGGCTTACCCCAACTGTATCGTGGACAAGTCAGAGTACAAGACCAGGTGACCAAACATTGGAATCCAGAGACTGTTACACAGAAATGTAACGAACCTAGGTCATACATTCTACAGACCCCTGAAGGTAGCACCCTTCTAAGAAACCGGCATGAACTGAGAGAAATCAGTGAGAAGAAAGTGACATTCAACGAACACCAACCAAAACGCTATGACCAGTCCAAGACACAACATGACCAGAACAACAACCAGAAGGCAGACAGCGCTGACAGATATCGAACCAGATCAGGCCGTCTGATCAAGTATCCATCAAAGTTCAGTGACTAAGAAAAACTTTGACATTTGTAACCAGTATCAATCAAAGTGCCAAACTTGAAAGACTTTTAAAATGCTTGCTTGTTTCTCATCTAGTCAGTTTTATATTTACCATTTAAACCTTTTGCAAGTTTTACAGTTGCTGTTGTGGAGCATCAGATCAAAGTTGTGTAGTTGCCAGTTTTAACATATGTTGTCATTAAATTCAAACTAGTGGCCATTCAAGTTATTGAAATGTAAAAATGCATGATACCATTTATGTTAATTTTGAGAAGTGGGATGCAATGGTTTCTCCCGGGTTACACCCATCCCAGGGACTATATTGTGTCTAGTGTAATTACATCCGGAAAAGCATCGGAAGAAGGAGTTCGTCCCAACATGGCAACCACGAGCAGGCATGTGAATGTATCACGATAGTTATAAGAGAAATAAATGTTGTTGAAGTTGTACGTCTTCGTCATGAACTCATTACACACGTCATACGTCACAGTAACAACTTACGTTTACTTTCAACTTACATTCAGCCGTCCGGAACCAATTAAAAACGTAAGTCGGAGAGCGTCTGTTTTACTGAGGCTAACCTTCATTCCCCTCCTTTCCAGAGCATACCTTACTCACCCTTACTAATCTTTGCTACTTCATGGTCCTCAACAGTCACCTCTTCTACTCTTTTTTCTCTCTCATTCTCATCTCCCAGCACACTTCTGCCATCAGTCAATACATTTCCCACTCTGTCCGTAATCACTCTAACTTGCTGCATGTCCTTCCCATCTCTGTTTCTCTGCTGTGCCAACCTGTATAAATCAATTTCTCCCTCCTTACTGTCCAACCTAGCATACAAGTCATCATACGCCCTCTGTTTGGCCTTTGACATCACTACCTTCACCTTACGCGGTGTCTCCCTGTACTCCTGTTTACTCTCTTCGGTCCTCTCTATGTCCCATTTCTTCTTAGCTAACCTCTTCTTTTATACACACTCCTGAACTTCCTCATTCCACCACCAAGTCTCCTTATCTACTTATCTACTTATTTACTATGTCAGCCAGCTCTCTACCTTTTCCTGTCATTGTTCCAACATTCAAAGTCCCTACTTTCAGTCCTAGACTCATGCTTTTCCTCTTCTCTCTCTGGCAACGGACACGCCTCCCGCCTCTCCTTCTTCGACGTCGTCGACCAACAGTAGTCCAATTTCCATCAGCACCCTGTTGGTTGACGGCACTGATGGCGGTCGTTGTTAACCCGGGCCTCGACCGATCCGGTATGTGGTTCTTTCTTGTGATTCGCATAGTTTATTTGGCATTTGTTTTACGCCGGATGCCCTTCCTGACGCAACCCTCTGCATTTATGTGGGCCTGGGACCAGAGTGATGGCAGACACTTGTTTCTGCATGTCTCCCTTGTTCTTAAAAATAGGCAAAAGCACACTTCTCCTCCACTCCTCCGGCATCTGCTCACTCTCTAGTACCTTGTTGAATGTTCTTGTCAGAAAATTTACTGCTACCTCTCTTAGACACTTCCATACCTCCACAGGTATATCATCAGGACCAACTGCCTTTCCATTCTTCATCCTCTTCAATGCCCTTCTCACTTCACCCTGACTGATCTTTGCTACATCCTGCTCCTCAATGGTCACCTCTTCGACTCTTTTTCTCTCTAATTTTCCTCATTCATCAGCTCTTCAAAGTACTCTTTCCATCTTGCCAGCACACTTCTGTCATCAGTCAATACATTTCCCTCTCTGTCCTTTATCAATCTAACTTGCTGCACGTCCTTCCCATCTCTATTTCTCTGCTGTGCCAACCTGTATAAATCATTTTCTCCCTCCTTACTTTCCAACCGAGCATACAAGTCATCAAACGCGCTCTGTTTGGCCTTTGACACTGCTACCTTTGCCTTACGCTGTGTCTCCCTGTACTCCTGTTTACTCTCTTCGGTTTTGTCAATGTCCCACTTCTTCTTAGCTAATCTCTTCCTTTGTACACACTCCTGCACTTCCTCATTCCACCACCAAGTCTCCTTATCTACTTTCCTTCCAGATGACACACCAAGTATTCTCCTACCTGTCTCCCTGATCACATTCGCTGTAGTTGTCCAGTCATCTGGAAGCACTGCGTACAAAACATGAGTCGGGCGGTCGCATCATAACTAATTCAGGGATGGCCGTGCTCCAATGCGGCCCTGAAAAGCCTTTAGCTTTTTTTCTGCTTTGTATTCTTTGTCAGAAACTACCTATTGTAGGTCGCTTTTCCCGTCTCAAGTGGCGAGTGATGAGTTAAACATTGGAATGCTTCGCTACAATCAGAGTGTGATGGAACTACTATTTGAGCCTTCTGAAGATTGTTTCTCCTAAATAGAATTCCAAGCAGCTTGAAACTGTGACATAATTAGAATCCAATAAAGAAGTAGGCTGAATCACTTGTGTGCGTCCCTCTGTGTCATCAGCAGGTAGCTCAGGATCATCAGTGTTTCGCCCCTTAACCTGGACACTTCACCTGAGTGGGGCAGTGAAGGCTGGTTGAAAAAAAAACCCCAAAAACCTAGCCCTCACTCACAGAAGGATGCCAGCTGTTGTTTTGCTTCAACCACAGCCATCTGGAACAACTCTCAGCTACTGTGCCAATCTTCTTGATAGCTTGCTTCACCTGATTTGGAAGCATGCCTAATTTATGCAGGAAATAACATACTGGTGAAGATGGGAAACCTCTACATCTGACCTCAACAGGGAAAAGAATGGCGTGCCATCTTTTTAACTTTGCTTCATCGATCAAATCTTGGTATTTTTCTTTCTTTAGTTGGTGGGCAATATCAAGTCTGTCTTCCCAGGGAACTGTGAGCTCAATTATGAATAGACTTGGAGCATTTTGACAGAAGACTGGTATCTGGTCGCAGTGATGTTGTTGCCACCTCTTCTGGGAAAACCAACCTTCTCCCAAGGTTGACCTGCATCAAGTTGTGATGGTAATGTCACTCTCTTTTTTGCCTTCATTCTTTCCAGGTCTGTCCACTTGGCTATCTCTGTCAGAACTTTGTCGTGTCTCCATCTGTACCTTCCATCTGCAAGTGCCTTTGGACATGCAGATAGGATGAGGATTAATGTGCAAAAGTTCAGACTGCATTGCTTGCATGTTGCGCTGTCTTCTATTCCCCAGATCTTAAGGTTGCTTGGAGTTGGCAAGAGATTGGTGAAAGCTCTGAGAAGGAAGCTTAGTTTCCCCTGGTCGGTTCCCCAGAGTTCTTTACGTGATAGGGGTCTATCTAATGCAGCATCCCATTGAACCCAACTGCCCTGATTTACGAGCCCTACTGCTTTGACTCTGCAATCGACTTCTTCTGCTTCCTGTACATGTTGTACAACTAGCTCCCTCTTCTGTTTATTATTGGCTCTGCTCCAACGGTGGGAATGGTAGTTTCCCAGACCGAGGCATCCCTTGCACACTGTACCAACTATCTCTTGATGCTTTAGTTGTTCTTCCGCATCTGTAACTGCTCTCTGAGGCTTCCACTTCCATCCGCTCACACTGCCACACAAAATCTGTGAAAGGCCATGCATGCTTCACGTTGTCATGACAAGTTCTACACATGTCCATAAAATTGTCACGTGATACCTTGTTTAACGTTTGAATTGTTTGGGCTGGTACAGATAGCAGCTGTACGGGCAGTCTCGGCAACCATGGCATGGCGGTGATTTTCACTTCCCTCATGTACGACGACACTTTCTTCTTTTCCTTTCGGCTTTTCCCTTCAGGGGTCGCCACAGCGAATTATCTGCCTCCATCTCACCCTATCCTTTGCATCTTCTTCTCTGACACCAACGACCTTCATGTCCTCCTTCACCACATCCATGAATTGTCTCTTTGGTCTTCCTCTAGGCCTTCTGCCTGGTAGTTCCAGCCTCAGCATCCTGTTACCAATATACTCACTATTCCTCCTCTGTACATGTCCAAACCATCTCAATCTAGCCTCTCTGACTTTGTCTCCAAAACGTCTTACATGTGCTGTCCCTCTGATGTGCTCATTCCTAATCCTATCCATCCTCATTACTCCAACCATTCCAACCTGCCTGCACACGCTTCTTGACCTCTTTTCCACACTTTCCATTGCTCTGGATTGTTGAGCCTACGTTCTTAAAATCCTCCACCTTTCTTATCTCTGCTCCCTGTAATCTCACCGTTCCTCTTGGGTCCTTGTCATTCATGCACATGTATTCTGTCTTACTGAGGCTAATCTTCATTCCCCTCCTTTCCAGGGCATACCTCCACCTCTCTAGATTTTCCTGCACTTGTTCTCTGCTCTCACTACAGATCACAATGTCATCTGCAAACATCATAGTCCATGGGGAATCTTGTCTAACCTCGTCTGTCAGCCTGTCCATCACCATAGCAAACAAGAAGGGGCTGAGAGCTGACCCTTGATGCAGTCCCACCTCCACCTTGAACTCTTCTGTCACACCGACAGCACACCTCACCACTGTCTTACATCTCTCATACATGTCCTGCACCACTCTAACATACTTTGCACCACTCTAACATACTTCGATGACACTTTCATACTTGAAATTGCTACTGCTGTCTACAAATGCGGATTTCTCCGTCACACGGTTGCTCTTGTAAAAAGCAGAACACTGCATACAAAACATGAGTCAGGCGGTCGCATCATAACGAATTCAGGGACGGCCGTGCTCCAATGCTGCCCTGGAAAGCCTTTGGCATTTTTTCTGCTTTGTATTCTTTGTCGGAAACTACCTATTGTAGGTCGCTTTTTCCCCGTCTCAAATGGCGACTTAACACCTTTCAGAAAATTCCACATTACAAAGCTGTTTTGACAGTTGAAGATGTCAACGAAAACACGTATTTATATGGATGATAATATGGTCATGGGTATTGAAATCTGCTCTTCATATCACGTGAGAGTATGTGAGATTCAGTGAGATGCGTCAAATGTGCAGTCGGAATAAATTCAACGACACAAGAATAATTTGTAAACATCTGACACACTCGCTTACTGTTTGGCGGTTTGGTTAACACCATGTTTAAATATTTGCTTTTATTGTATATTTTTTCAACTTACAAGCCCGTCCTTTTTGAAAATATATTTTCAACCTCGAGGCTCATAATGAAGTCAGAGGTGGTTACTGAGGAGTCCAAAGCCACAAGCTTAGGGGAAAAAGCGCCAGCATGGAGACCACTCAGCTCTCAGCGACCAGTTACACCATGTCCACAAACTCACGGAGATGTACAAAAACGAGTTGGAGCCTTTTATCCGTGGAAACTTTCCTCTACCATGCTATCTTTTCTTTTAGTAGTGTTTAGAGCTGCAAATGCGTGACTTTGCTGTGACCTCGAGCGCGTGCGTGCTCCCTGAGTACAGTCGGAGCAGTTAGGTGGGCCCGGGAGGATGAAGAATATCTCAGCTGACTCTGGACAAAGGCAGGGCACACCCTGAACAACTCACCAGTCCAACTGAGGGACCAACACATCCACACACAACCATCCACCCTCACACCCAGGAGCAATCCGGATTGGATCTTCGATTGTGGGAGGAAACTGGAGCACCAGGAAGAAACCAATGCAAGTATGCAGAGAACATTCAAACTCCACACACATACGCCTCGCTAGCCTAGTACTTGAACCATGGAATGGTAATTAATCACAATTTACATTTACAGCTTTTATCTAGAACGGCTTATAGAAGAGCTATAAAGTCTCAGTCAGTGAATATATTCATGTACTGGTTTGTTAGAACACAGACCAAGTATAAGATCAGTTAAATTCAGATGGTAGGTGTTATGTGTTATGTGGTTGTGTGTGTGTGTGTGTGTGTGTGTGTGTGTGTGTCTGTGTGTGTGTGTATATATATATAAAATGAGAGAGAGAGAGAGAGAGAGAGTTTTCTAAGTAGATCCTTCTGTAAGAGAGTGCTCAATACTTTTTCGTAGAGCAAATACAAGTTAAAATAAAAGGACAGGACAAAGACTTTCTGTTGAAACTTCATTTTCACTACAGATCTGTTTCGAGGGGTGGTGAAACCATTCTCTCTTTTCAGGTGATTCCAGAAGAATGATTAAAATGTGCTGGGGGCGGTGCTATGCCAATAAACGTGGCGTCCACTAGATGGCGTGATGTACATTGTGCATTCGGGGGCGGGTTCTCTTAAATATTGGTCTTGATCGATGCATATATGGACATACATATTTACATATACATAAACTCATATGTACACATACATACAGAAATGTATATATATATATATATATATATATATATATATATATATATATATATATATATATATATATATATATATTTATATGTGTGTCTACATATGAGTGTATATGTAGGTATGTATGTTGTAATGCTCCTGTTTCTTCTTGAAGAAAGTATTCACCACAGCCATTTCCATCCTTTTTGCAAAATTGATCAACATCTGTCCTTCTGCGTTCCTGTCCTGGATACCCAACCTGCCCATCACTTCCTCGTCCCCTCTGTTGCCTGCACCAACATGTCCATTAAAGTCTGCACCAATGACCACTCTTTCACCTCTGGGGGTATTCTGCATCACTTCATCTAACTCACTCCAGAATCTCTCCTTCTCTTCTAGCTCACATCTTGCCTGTGGGGCATAAGCACTAACAGCATTGAGCATCACACCTTCAATTTCTAACTTGAGACTCATCACTCTGTCTGACACTCTTTTCACTTCTAGAACATTCCTGACAAACCCCTCCTTCAAGATGACTCCTACTCCATTTCTCTTCCCATCCACACCATGATAAAACAGCTTAAACCCTGCTCCTAAGCTTTTAGCCTTGCTACCTTTCCACCTGGTCTCCTGAACACACAGTAGTGGCGGAAAAACGGCAGATCTCGTTAAATAAACCTGGTGTACTGACTGTAGATGATCTCCAAACCTTGCTCTGAGAATGGGGAACATCTAACTTTGAAGTTGTGGCCATCTTGTTTACCCAGAGAATTGTTCTTTTTTTTCCTAAACAAAATAATGGGCAAAGTACAATATAAATATAATACAATTATATAATTATTATATAATTATCATATAATCATAATATAATTTAGAGCAATTTAATTTATTGCTGTTGTATCTACTGTTTATTTATTTATTGTCATCATTATTATTATCATTTTATTTATTATTATTATTATTATTATTATTATTATTATTATTATTATTATTATTATTATTATTATTATTATACTGTTTACTGGGTCTGTGTAAGGCCGTTCTAAATATATAATTTTTATATGTTTATTGTGTAGCAGTATTGTGTTTTTGTTGATTTGAGCCTTCCTTTCTGTTTTGTAATTTGACTCTTTGAACAACCACACAAAGAATTCCTGTGTGTGTAAAAACACAATGCCAATTAAAAATGTTGAACCTTGAATCATATCATAATTATCTCATATTCAGATATCTGAATATTTTCTAGACTTTTAAGTTGTTAACTGTCAAACAGGCCCTAAAAGATACTTTTTTCAAAAGCACAGTTACATGCAAGGTGACGCGGTGGCGTAGTGGTTAGCATGCTGCCTCACAGCAAGAAGAACTGGGTTTGATTCTCAGCCTGGGTGTTTCTGTGCGGAGTTTGCATGTTCTCTTTGTGCTTGCGTGGGTTTCCTCTGGGGACTCTGGTTTCCTCCCACGGTGCAAAAACATGCACAGTAGTAACTGGCTGTTTCAAACCTCCCCTCGGTGTGAATGGTTGTTTGAGCCATGAGATGGCCTGAGAAGCCAACCAGGGTGTACCCCATCCTCTCCTGGAGTCTGCTGAGATGGGTGCCACCCTTCTTGCTAGTGTAATTAAGATTAAGCGGTTTAGAAAATGAATGAAGACGGTTACATACATTGACTTAAACAGTTGGAGGACTTTTCAAAAATACTGAGTCAGTAACTAGGCAGAGTAAGCCAGTATCTTTGCTGACTGATGATGTCACTAATGGTTATTACCATAAGTTGGTAAACGATTTAAATTTAAAGTGTTTATAAAATTTATGTTCATCAAAAAAACAAATTATATGGAAGATCCATTCATTCATTTTCTGAACCAATCTATCCTTATTAGGGTCACGGGGAGGCTGGCGCCCATCTCAGCCGACTCCGGGTGAGGGCAGAGTATGTCCTGGACACCTTGTCAGGCCATCACAGGGCAGAATCATGCTGATGGCTATGCAGCTCCGCTTAATGAAAGTCAGCAATGATTATTTTTCATGAATCTCACACTATAGACAGTGAGAGACATGGCCGGCCTTTGATAACCCAGTTAGCTGCACTGGAGGGGCAATGACAACCCGGGGAGAGTGGGGCTTGAACCTACAACTGTGGGATCAGTGATTCAGCACCTTTACCACCAGGCCACCGCTGCCTGATGTAATATGATACATATATGTAATTTTTTTTTTGGGGGGGAGGGATTAATTAATACAGAACACTGTCAGTGCCAGTTATTGTACATTTATTTCTGGGCCTGAAATGCTTTAACCAAAGAGCTAAATATATGCAGGGTGGAGCTGGTGCTGAGCTTTAATTGGGCTCTCTCTTTCCAGCATTCAGCAACACCTCTGTCAGTTTCATGGGGTTGGCTGTAAAAGTTCTATCAACCACAAGCAGGTCTTGATCATGACTGATTTGGTTCTCCTCTCCTGTTTCAGTTACCGTGGCATCTGCTCACACAAAAAGTTCATCTTTGCGTTTTCCATGAAAAACACCTCAGGGTTTACAAAAACTGTTCAGTTCTGGATTTTCACCTTTTAAAATCATCAAAACTGTACTAGTTGCTCGTGTTCATGTTGCATTGTACAATATTTACACAGGTTTGCTTAGGAGCCAGAATTTAGCCAATCCCATAATGCGTAGCGTGGGCCGAGATTCTTATTTCAATAAAGATATTAAAGCCTTATTCACACAGGAAGTGGCAAGTAACAGTGCAAATCAATGATGTTTGCGAAAAGAGGAGAACTTTTCTGGAGTGATGAAAAGTGTCCGGGCGTGGAGTCGAACTGAGCTGAACTTTCACGCGACAACGATTGGATCATTCAGAGTTTTAAGATACTGATGATTGACAGGTGACAGGAGACAGGTACTTTCTAACACAGAGTTGGCTATAATGCATCCGTGTTGAAAGCAATAACATGAGTTTAAAACTCGGAAAGATATTTGAAAGGGGAATGTTACCTCGGTAACAGGAGCTGAGGGGTGAAGGATGCCTCTCTCTCGCCAGATGTCATATGTCACTCAGTGGTGTCAGGGTTCTTGCATTGCATGAACTGTCGTCTTGTTTCTTTGTCCCCTGCTGGTTGTAGCTGGTTCTTGTCTGGTTCTTGTCTATCCTGTTCTATTGGGCTTTCTATGTGCTGGTTGGTGTCCCCACCTGGGTCGCATTGCATGGCTCTTTCATCTACTCAAACCCAACCTCTGCGGCCTTGGTTTGGTGGCTCGTCCAGCTGTTTTCTGTGAGTCGTGCTCACCGGTCTCTTCTCTGTGTCCCTTGATGATTTTGTTTTGCTGTTGTTTTAGATAATTTGCCTCTACTTGGCCTGCCTCTCTGGTTTGGATCTGTGCTGATCCTTCTACCCTAAGATTATGTCGAGTGTCTTTATGTATTTATCAAACGGTTTGTAGTCCACCTCCACTGGTCTGCACTGGAGTCCTGCATGTTTCCTGAAAGAAAGCAGCATTAGGCGCAGCCAAAAAGCAGAGCTGCAATAAAATTACTTTGATGTGATATGCGCCAGAAATGTGATGCAATCCTTCAGTGTGATTGGTCCAAAGCTTCTCTATTCAAATAAGGAATGTATTGTGCAGCTGTGGGTGTGTGTTTCCTGAAAAAAGGGAAGATACTTATCACACGGCACGGAGAGTTGTGTTTATGTTAAAGTGTATTGATATGTTTTAATGAAAAAAAATCTGTGTTTCATTTGATTAAAAGTTTAGTTTATTTGATTAAATAAAAGGATTATTGTGGCTTAAAGCAAGTAACTACATGAACACAGCTCAGGACAGAAGAGTTAAAATGAGATGTTTAAATGAAGTCATTGTTCAGGTCTCTTTAAAAATACAACCAAGAGCAAAATGCAAATTTTTCATTGATTTTTTTTTTTCTTCTCTTCTTGTTGTGAAAGAAGAAATGATACCGGCTCTTAATTTTTTCCTTACATCTTAGAAATCATCTGACAAACATCAAAAAGAGCGAAAATGAAATATAATTATTTCATTGTCTCCTGTCTTGAGTTTATATAAAGCCAAATTAAAAAAAAAAGAATTCAATTTTTTTTTTTTTTTTTAAATCAGCACGTGTCAATTATTTTCCCTTCAAACATGAAGATAAAGTGCTGTGGTTGCTATTGTGAGTTTGGTTTAGATCTGTTTGAAATGAATAAAAGTTTTCAGAAGTTTTTCAAACTGCAAGCTTGCTGTTCTCTGGTTGGGTTTCTGATGTCATGAACCTCACATGGTTCTGGGCCTGCCATCCTGTGAGCCAAGTCATTCAAGTGTAAACAAACTTGCTGGAAGTTACCTCAGGGTCCAAGCTTCAGTTAGTTCGCCCACATTCAGCTTTAAAAGCTTGTGGACTTTGACAATTACCTCATTGTACTGGTAATTTTTTAAATTTAATTAATTATGACTCTTTTTTCTGTTACCAATGCAGACTGAGCTCTGCCTCTCCAGAAGGTGATTGGCCTGTAGCACCGGGTCCAGCACACCATATTCCTGGAGCACACCTCAGAAGCTCGCCTGCGGGATACAGTCGAAAGCCTTCTCCAGGTCCACAGAGCACACGGGAAAAGACTGAGCAAACTCCTATCCTTCCTCCAGGAGCCTGTACAGCACGGATATCCAATTAATTTGGAATGGGTCCATGTCAAGAAAACCAGCCCAAATGGAGAGCCGAGGAAATGTGTCCTGAAAAACGAGTCATCACATTAAAAGCTACAGATACAGTAAAGTACAACACCAACACCATCAAAGTGCCAATACTGTCCTTTGTAAATGTCTTCTTCTTCTTCTTTTCCTTTCGGCTGTTCCCTTCAGGGGTCGCCACAGCAAATGATCTGCCTCCATCTCACCCTATCCTCTGTATCTTCTACTCTTCCTCCAATGACCGCCATGTCCACCTTCACCACATCCATAAATCTTCTCTTTGGTCTTCCTCTGGGCCTTCTGCCTGGCAGTTCCAACCTCAGCATCCTACTACCAATATACTCACTATCCCTCCTCTGCACATGTCCAAACCATCTCAATCTAGCCTCTCTGACTTTGTCTCCAAAACATCTAACATGTGCTGTCCCTCTGATGTACTCATTCCTGATCCTATCCATCCTCATTACTCCAAAAGAGAACCTCAACATTTTCATCTCTGCTACCTCCAACTCTGACTCCTGTCTTTTCCCCAGGGCCACTGTTTCTAAACCATACAACATCGCTGGCCTCATCACCGTCTTGTACACTTTTCCCTTCATTCTTGCCGATACCCTCCTATCACACATCACACCGGACACTTTTCTCCATCCATTCCAACCTGCCTGCACGCGCTTCTTCACCTCTTTTCCACACTCTCCATTGCTCTGGATTGTTGAGCCTAAGTACTTAAAATCCTCCACCTTCTTTATCTCTGCCCCCTGTAACCTCACCGTTCCTCTTGGGTCCTTGTTATTCACACACATGTATTCTGTCTAACTGAGACTAACCTTCATTCCCCTCCTTTCCAGGGCATACCTCCACCTCTCTAGATTTTCCTCCACATGTTCTCTGCTCTCACTACAGATCACAATGTCATCTGCAAACATCATAGTTCATGGAGATTCTTGTCTAACCTTGTCTGTCAGCCTGTCCATCACCATAGCAAACAAGAAAGGGCTGAGAGCTGACCCTTGATGCAGTCCCACCTCCACCTTGAACTCTTCTGTAACACCGACAGCACACCTCACCACTGTCTTACATCTCTCATACATGTCCTGCACCACTCTAACATACTTCTCTGCCACTACAGACTTCCTCATACAATACCACAGTTCTTCTCTCGGCACCCTGTCATATGCTTTCTCCAGATCCACAATGGCACAATGCAGCTCCTTCTGACCTGCTCTGTACTTCTCTATTAACATCCTCAAAGCAAACACTGCATCTGTGGTGCTCTTTCTTGGCATGAAACCAAACTGTTGTTCACAAATGCTGACCTCTGCCCTTAGTCTAGCTTCTACTATTCTTTCCCATAACTTCATTGTATTGCTTATCAACTTTATCCCTCTTTAGTTGCCACAACTCTCCTACCGGTCTCCCTGATCACATTGGCTGTGGTTGTCCAGTCATCTGGAAGCACTTCCTGACGACTCAAAGCCTGTTTCAACTCCTCCTTGAAGACACCCTGACACTCTTCCTTTTTCAACTTCCACCACTTTGTCTTCTGCTCTGCCTTTGCCTTCTTCACCTTCCTCACCATCAGCGTCATACTGCACACCACCATCCTATGCTGTTTGGCAACACTCTCACCCACTACTACTTTGCAGTCAGTGACTTCCTTCAAATTACATTGCCTACACAAGATGTAGTCGACCTGTGTGCTCCTACCTCCGCTTTTATAAGTCACCCTATGCTCCTGTTTCTTCTTGAAGAAAGTATTCACCACAGCCATTTCCATCCTTTTTGCAAAATTGATCAACATCTGTCCTTCTGTGTTCCTGTTCTGGATACCAAACTTGCCCATCACTTCCTCGTCCCCTCTGTTGCCTGCAGCAACATGCCCATTGAAGTCTGCCCCAATGACCACTCTTTCACCTCTGGCGGTATTCCTCATCACTTCATCTAACTCACTCCAGAATCTCTCCTTCTCTTCTAGCTCACATCCTGCCTGTGGGACATAAGCACTAACAAAATTGACCATCACGCCTTCAATTTCTAACTTGAGACTCATCACTCTGTCTGACACTCTTTTCACTTCTAGAACATTCCTGACAAACCCCTCCTTCAAGATGACTCCTACTCCATTTCTCTTCCCATCCACACCATGATAAAACAGCTTAAACCCTGCTCCTAAGCTTCTAGCCTTGCTACCTTTCCACCTGGTCTCCTGAACACACAGTATGTCCACCTTCCTCCTCTGCATCATGTCAGATAGCTCTCTATCTTTTCCTTGCAGAGTTCCAACATTCAAAGTCCCTACTCTCAGTCCTAGGCTCATGCCTTTCCTCTTCTCTCTCTGCCTACGGACACGCCTCCCGCCTCTCCTTCGTCGACGTCTTCGACCAACAGTTGTCCAATTTCCATCAGCACCCTGTTGGTTGACAGCACTGATGGCGGTCATTGTTAACCCAGGCCTCGACCGATCCGGTATGAATTTTGTTTTGATCATTTGCATGAGAAATGTGGCAGAAGCTTTACGCCGCATGTCCTTCCTGTCGCAACCCTCTATATTTATCCGTGCTTGGGACCGGCATGAGGGGGAGAGACACTGGTTAGTGCGCCCCCGCGCGCCTCATGGCTGCATTACTGTCCTTTGTAAATGTGTAATACATTATTACATCATACTATACTTTACTATATCTGATTGCAGTGGTGGGCCGTCTGGGCCTGCAAGGCCTTCTCTGTTGACCTAAAAAAAAATCTGAATCACAGACTGATGTTAATTATAATTTGTCCATGAATACTTATTAAATAATTCAAAATTGTCTGTCAGCTTCCTTTCATTGCTTTTTCCCTGGTTGCGCTGCTTCCATATGTGTGTTTTCATATTTAAGCATTTATCCAATCACATTTCAGCCATTATTTGTTGCCAGGGTCAGAAATCTACCTGGAGGCCTTCATAATCAGTTGTGCGGATAAAATGTGTGGCATAAAATAAGTGTCGGAAAACCTGTTGCTTTCACCAATCAGATTTAGAGATGGTGACACCAAGGTCTTCTGGCAGGTGTATGGAAACGTCAGCTTTTTCACACCCAATGATTGGATAGTAAGAGAGTGGACTGGCCACAGCTAGCAAACTGCATCTGTCGCGAGCTGCACAAGCAAATATATTGTTGTGTTGATTTAATTGCGGTTTTGTCAACCCACAATGGCTGAAGGAGGAGAAGAAATGGAATGCAATGGGTTGCAGATTTACTGTCAAACCATTTTCAAGACGGAATTCTCAAGAAAAGCTGGACATCGTTAAAAAAAAAGTCAGGCAACTCCGACACCAGCAAGCCTGTCACAACCAGGAAAAGGATTTGTCCGCCACTTTCAGTCCACTTACTACGAGCGGTACCGCCGGCTCACAGGCTCCGAGGAACACTGCAAATTGTATTGCTGGAAGTGCTTGTTATTTGCCACAGATCGACATGGTGTTTGGAGCAACACTGGATCTGTAAGTTTGATTTGCCTAACCAAGGCAGCAACGAGACACCAAAGCACTGCCGGACACTTACAAGCAACGGTGCTCTCCAAAACTTTTGGGGAAACCAGAGCGGATTTGCAGCTGAGCGAGCAAGGTTGCAGAGAAACGGAGCTCAACAACGCAGAGGTGAAGAAAAATAGAGAAATCTTAAAAGGCCTGATAGACTGTCATTTTTTTGAGCAAGCAGGGACTTTCATTTCGGGGACACGATGAAAGCGCTGGATTCAAAAACAAAGGAAACTCCGTGGAGCTTCTTTCTCTCATTGCTGAGAGCAACATGGATTTACATTACCACCTGTCCACTAATAAAGGGTTTAGTGGGACGTCGAACAAAATACAAAATGGCCTGATCAGTGCTATTGCTGAAGTGATGAGAAAGAGATCAGAAGGGAAGTTAATAAAGCACCGTTTGTCTCTGTTATGGTGGGTGAGATGACAGACGCGAGTAATGCAGTGCAGCTCACACTGGTTCTGCGTTATGTAACGGACACAGGTGTCAAGGAGCAGTTGGTCAGATTTGAAGGAAAGAAAGGAGGATGGATTTTGTGTACAAATAAAAAGGATTTTTGGTGTGTAAAATGTGGCTATATTCCGAAATAATATTCCAATTTTATGAGGTTATTATTGATGCTTTGTTTGTGTGTCGCAGCTGTAGCTGCAGTAAAAGTTTTATAGCCATAAAATAGCTGTATCTTATTGAGGGTTGCATTGATTCAGACGCAGCACTACAGAAGGCCTTGGTGTGAAATGCACGGCCCACCACTGTCTGATTGTAATATCACAACTTACAGGATCAAAGCATTTCTATATTCACAGAGCAATATATACCTCGCTGAGTAATCAATCCAAATGAACCACATCACAAACATTTACAATTTATATCTAACAGACAACATTCACTTCATACAACCGGACCAACATCAACAACGGACTGTGGTATGGGATTAAATACAACTATAACCTTTTACCTCCGATGGTGACGAATTCATCACACAAGAATTTAGAGCCTAAAATTTTTATTTATATAACTCCAGGCATCGGGGAACGACTGTGACGAATGCGGTATGTTTCCTGTTGAAGCGGAGACTGGTATTATATCATCTTTCCCGCGCTTTTTTCAGTTGGGCTCAAGACAACGTGAGTGGGTGACGTCCGTGACTCATCGTTCAAATTGTCAGTACAAAAAGCACAATGGATCAAATACCAGGTGAGATTCATGCACATTAAAAAAATCGTCATTGAAGAATAATGATAGTTTTGTAATTTTATGAGGTAGAAATAGCTTATTGAGTTCATTTTACTTAAAAAAAAAAAAAAAACAAAACCCCACATTTTATATGAGTAACGTTTTTTGTCACACCAGGTGTATGGACAAGCTTGTCTGTCAACAGTGATTCCTTACAACATAGTTTACAAATAGTAGAATTCCTGCAAAAAAATATGTTTTTATACTAATATGCTGATCATTTTTATGGAAACTCAATACGAGCATCAATTATAAACATTGTTTTCTGTGAGGACTATCTTGGACTCCTCCAAATGGTGTCATTGAGCTCAATGGAGATTCGGCCATTATTATAGATGAACACGCCCTAATGCCAACTGCAGACAACAAGACGAAATCTCACTCGACAGTGCTCTGTCCTTTAAAATGAAAATTCCTCAGTTACGGTGCCCTTCCTTGGTCCTGATCCACCTTGTTCTACTGAAATTCTCTCTTCGGTCGTGGAATATTTAGCTGCCGGACAGTCAGACTATCAAGATTACCTGGATTGTCAAAGGATATGAAATGTCAAAAGGCAATAATGAAAAAAGGAATCGCAATCGAAGCTGTTAAATAGAGAATGAGAACTCAGAAGCAGTTTACATATGTAAAATGGTTCAACAATGGAGTCGTCAACATGTTATCTACATTCGCAAAAGTTGACCCCTTGACTACAGGACATTGCTTCAATTCCAAAACAAAGAAGATAGTTGAAGTTGATTGTCCTGATATCGTGAAGGAGTTCAATAAATCAATGGAAGGAATAGATTTAGCCGATCAACTAATCTCGCTTCATATGAATCCCATCAGATCAAAGAAATATTATGAGATAGTGTTCCTGTCATTGATCTGATGAAGGCTGGTAAAGTGGGCGGGAGGAAGAGGGGAGGAGGAGCTGCTTTGCTTCTAGCACAAAGCCGAGCAAACCTAAACAGACCTGTCATCGTCCTTCAGTTGCCTTTCAAAAAGACGGCGTTGGGCATCTTCCACGAATTACAGAAAAAAGGAAAAGATGCAAAAAATGCAACGTGAGCCTCAACAGCAAATCCGACTGCTTTAAAGCTCCCCATGAGCAGTTGCAGGATAAAGTACCGCAGAGCCCTGAACACCCTTATTTTCATACCAAAGGATTTTTAAATAAGTTTTTTATTTCAATGTGATCCATTTTATTTTACATACATTTATAAATATCATTTGTGCCAGTATTTCTATGCCAAAATATAAGGCTTATTTTATACCGTTATTTTTGTAAAAGATAATTTTTTTCAAGGTTTGTGATATATTGTGATACGTTATTGCGAATGCAGTAAAGGACATGTGATAAAAAAAATATTTTACTTTTCACGTGAGAAAAGTTTGCACGTTTCCTACGGATGTGAGTTTGTCACCCAGTATTATGAATATTTATTCAATCTTTCCTACCGTATGTGACTAATTAGTAACGTATGATTATTTTTTATAATTAATGCAAAATTCATTCAATACTGTATTTTGAGTAGATATTATCTTTAACCAGCTTACCTAAGTCCCAAAAAAAGCATGAAATATTTTTTTTAAATTTTGAAAATAATTCAGGGTGTAAAGGGATTTTATATATATATATATATATATATATATATATATATATATATATATATATATATATACATACATATATATATATATATATATATATATATATATATATATATATATATATATATATATATATATATATATATATATGGGTGTGTGTGTCCTTCTCACACCTGAAAAGCAACCTGCGGTCATGTAATAGATGGAAGCCTAAACACCTGCATGAAGCTGAACCTCACCCCGTATCAACCAAACTACAAAGCTATCAGCAAAACCATGCAGCACCAGAAGTCGCATTAATAGTAAGAAGTACTTTTCTTATTAATAAATAACTTTATGATGACTTATTTAATGGTGTTCTCTCCATCAGTGTGCGAGTGGAAAATGTTTACAGGAGAAATGTTTACCTTCTTTAAAACTAAATGACATTCAAAAAAAAAATCTAACAAAATGCATAAGTGTGCAAGGTGTAGAAAGACAGAGTGAGAGAGAGCGAGAAAAAGAGAGTGAAAGAGAAAGAGTAAAAGAGAGAGCGCAAGAGAAAGGGAGAGAGAGAGAGAGAGAGAGAGAGAGAGAGAGAGAGTGAGAGAAAGCAAGAGAGTGAGAGAGTGACAGTGAGAGAGAGTGAGTGAGACAAAGAGCGAGAGAGAGTGAGAGAAAACGATAGAGCAAGAGCCTAAGAGAGAGAGTGAGAGAGCGAGAAAATCAGAAAAAGAGAGAGAGAGAAAAAGAGCAAGAAATTGAAATTTTAAAAGGTGCTTCATTTTAACACACACACACAAAAAGAAACACTAGTTCTTAAAGCATAAACATAAAGGGTACATTAAATGAATTAATGTCGAAAACAAACCCATTACACACAAAATTAAATAAATGGAAAAAAAAAGTAAACTAACGAAATAAATAAATAAATAAATAAACAACAAAACAATACCCCAACAGATTTAACCCCCTCGATCTCAACAGAAAAAGTATTTCCATAATCAGAGTCACTTCCTTTAATCCAACATTGTTGAGAACAGCAGTTTCTCCTCCTTCACAGAACACAAACCATCATTTACACACCACACTTTCTCAAAGGAATCCAAATCTTTCATCAAGTTATAATAATTGAAATCAATCATCAACCTGCTCTTTATCATTTTGATTAAAATTGTTTTAATATCACAGTCCAGTGAACCCTCTATTTTTCTCCTCCTGCTCAGGTAGACGGCCATTTTTGACAGCCCCAGGAGGAAGTTCTGAAGTTGACACTTGGCTTCTTCTTTTGTTGGTATATAAAACCCAGAATAAAAATGCGTTTCGTAAAACCCATGGCAAAAGTCCAGAACAGCCTCGATAACCACATAAACAGGGACTGCAGCAGGCTGTGAAACGCCGTCTCTCTGAGGGAACAGAACGGACACCTTTCAACACCCGGATTTAAAATGTTAACAAAACTATTAACTGCGACAGCACCATGGAAAATTCTCCACTGTAAGTTTCCAACCCTTTTTGTCAACGGTGGTTTGTACAGTGCGCTCCATGAAGGGTCCACTTCTGGTTTCAAACCTAGGTGGACCCTCCACAGTGTGTCAGTCCGACCACTTCGTTTCTCTTTATTTAGTACTTTTACCATCAGTTTGTACATTATTTTACCTGAGGTGTTGCACAATTTTATAGGCCCTGACACACCATATTGTAAAAACCAACCAGAGCAGTCCTTAAAATCCGGGGTGAGGCTGTCGACGAGAAAGGGGTCCGTGTCTCCGGAGGGAAAACGCTATCGGTTCCGGAGACGATGCTAGAGTGTTCGTCTGGGGAGAACTGGTCCTTCCAGAGCCTCAGCATGCTTTCCAGTCGTCTCACCAAAGACACCCGGACAGTGGCAGAGACAGCAGCGGTGTCCTCTAGCTGTGGACCACACAGGTCAAACACGTGACCCAGTGTGGTGACATGTGCCGCTGCAAACTTCTCTGCGACGGATGGCCCCGCAGACTGTCATACGTTAAAACAAGTTCCACAGACCACAGGCTCCTTTAAAGTCCAGAAGTGTGAGCAGTGTGCCTGTGTTCTGTGCTTTTTAAAAAGTCAACAGATTTTAAAACGGCTTTGATAAAACTCTGGAAATAGTTTTAGGTCGTGTTTGCTTAAATCCATTAAAAAGAGAGTCCTCCAGTCCCGGCTCCCAGCACCGGGCCAGAGCTGCTCGCGCTGTGGGCTTAGACACCAAGTCTTTCAGTCCGGTCAGCAGTCTCTGGATGAAAGTTGCTCCTCTGCTGGCCAAATGTATAAGATCGTATCCCCCGTCCTCTTTGGGGAGGAAGAGGACTCTCTGTGGGACCCATTGCAGCTTGTCCCAGAAACAACTGATGATCTCGGCCTGGACTTTTGCGAGAAGGGTCGAAGGAGGGTCCACGCAGGCGAGACGGTGCCACAGCATGGAAGCCACAAGATTGTTAATAATTAAAACACGACCTTTACAAGATATTTTCGGTAAAATCCATTTCCACTTTTTGAGCCTTCCTTGCACTTTCTCGAGAATGTTTTCCCAATTTTTATTTACATTATTTTCATCGCCAAGGTAGATTCCCAGGTACTTGATCCCACCCTTTTTCCAGGTGAGACCACTCGGCAGGACGAGACCTCCACACACAGAGTTTCACTTTTTCCCCAGTTTACCTTGGCTGATGAAATGGCACCAACATCTTCGACAGTTTTGGTTAAAAAATTAACGTCTCTCTGGTTATTCACAGCAATAATAAGATCGTCTGCATATGCGTAAACTTTAAAAGTCGAAATGCAGTTCAGGACATTAAAACCAGAGAGACCCGTTCTGAGTCGGTGCAGGAGAGGCTCTATTGCAAAGGAGTACAGCATGCTCGACAGCATACGTTTTTTGGCTTTGAAGACTTCAAAATGTCTTCTTTCTCCTGTCGAGTCTGCCAGAGTTTGCAACTCCACCATTTCCCTCTCCAAATCCTTCATGGATTGACCAAGTTCCTGGAGACATTGCGAGTATACTGCAGGCACAGAGATTTGATTTTGTTCTTCCCGACATCCCACCACTGCTGCAAAGAACTCTTTTTGTCTAAACTTTTCCCAAAAATGACCAACACATGCTCCTCCTCATCATGCATCACATCAGGATTTTATCTACGAAGAAGAAAGGACAAGGTTGATACTGATGTCTCTGTTTATCTTTGCAGCTCATCCCGAGGCATCAGTGTTCCAGAGACACTCGTCTTCTCCAGAGCTGGTGTGTCATGCTACAGGTTTCTTCCCAAATCAGTGATGATCACCTGGCAGAAGGACGGCGAGGACGTGCTTGAGGACGTGGAGCTCAGAGAGACGTTACCCAACCAGGATGGAAGTTTCCAGAAAAGAAGTATTCTGAAAGTCCCAGCTGAGGATCTACAGAAACACACCTACACCTGTGTGATTCAGCACAGCAGCTTGGGGGAGGAGTTAGTGCTGGACGTACCAAAAGGTCCAAATAAAGTCCAGAGTTACAGAGTGAAAGTGATTCATTACTGCAGCACATCATCACTCTGTACTCACTTCACAGGTGGAGCTTTGGTTGGTCTCATCATTGGCGTGATCTCAGGTCTCCTGGTTCTGGTTCTGGTTGTTGTTGGAATTGTGGTGTGGATGAAGAAGAAATCTGGTGAGTGTAAGGAGGAGATGTGAAGTTTCGAGAGAACAGATTTACACTTTTAATTCTTGAAAGGAAATTTAATGAATATTTTGTAGAGTTTGATGTTGATCTGATGAATTAAACAAGACAATAATGAGATAGTGATGATTATTTACTGAAACCAAATATAAGGTTCTCTCCATCATCTGTGTTTCAGGTTTCAAAGCTGTTCCATCCAAAGCCTGTAAGTGAATCTTTATAATACAGAAATGAGGTTTAAATTCACCACATGATTTATTATCAGTGTTTCATTCACTTTGTGATCATTTCATTTTTTTTTCAGCCTCTCAAGGAGATGCTTCCTCCAACAACTCCTAAAGTGTGATGTCCTGCTGAAGTGAGAAAGTAAGATCTGATTATGTTTACAGTGGAATGTGCAATAAAAATGTGTGCGTAGTTAAAATTGCAGTGGGACCTCGACTTAAGAATTTAATCTGTTCCGAGGGCGAGCTTGGAAGCCAAAAAGTTTGTTTGATGAAACAATTATTCCCATAAGAAATAACAGAAAATCAATTAATCCGTTCCAACCCCCTCCTAATTCATATAACCTGACACAAACACGCATATTTGACCTACTATATGAAAGATAATGATAAATATTTAATAATACATGAAAATTAACATTAATAATAAATAATAAAACAAGAGTAAATAATAAGTCAGCTAACCCTTCCGAGCAGGTACAAAGTGGTGTGTAACAGAGAAAGAGGAGTAGAACTTGTGTAAGTGCACACTACAATTGCCAGCGAGGAAAGGCTCATGATGAGCTCCCACAAGGCCAGTGCTTCTCAAAGTGGGGCCTCCCAAGGGGGGTGTTGTGACCATGAGAAACATAATTCTAGTACAGTATGACAAAAAATCAAGTGTAGTTGCACATCCACTACAGTAGTTGTCAATGGCGCTCTCATTGTCACGCTATGGTGTAGGGGGGAAAAGCACCGAGCAAACGATATGAAGTGCAGTAAACTCACGCACGAGGGGGGGGAGGGTTCTTCCTACAGGAGGCATGACAGAAAATAATTGATAAGCACTGCACAACACATTCTTGGAGCACGGAGGAATACACATGGAAGAATACGAGTCTAATCGGCCATAAATGGAATTTCTTCAGCAGAGCTCGTAAATCAAAATTTTACTGGTTGGATGTGGCATATTTTTGGTGGGGTCAAAGCTTGTATCAGGGAAAATTCATTATAAGACACGTGTAAGTCAACCTGACACAAACATGTATATTTAACACAAGATAATAAAGATAAACATGTAAAAACAATAACTATTTCATAATAATGCATGTACATTAACATGAATAATAATAAATAATAATAAAACAAGAATAAACAATAAGTGAACTAACCCTTCCGATCGCCTGCGGCAAAGATTTCACACGGCTGCGAAGATGTCAGGTGGGCAGGCATGAGGTGCTTCGTAACAGAGGAAGAGAAAAATTTTGTGCATGTGCATGCTACGAATTCCAGCAAGGAAAGGCCCGTGGTGAGCTCCCACAAAGCCAGTGCTTCTTAAGGGAGCATAGTGTGATACTGGTGGCTGGTATGACCCTGGGGAACATGCTTTTATTTGCCATACTGTACTACAATTTGTTAGGACGTCCGCCTCACAGCAAGAAGGCCTGGGTTCGATTCCCGGCCTGGGCGTTTCTGTGTGGAGTTTGCATGTTCTCTCCCCATGCTTGCGTGAGTTTCCTCCAGGTGCTCCGGTTTCCTCCCACAATCCAAAGACATGCACAATAGGTTAATTGGTCATTTTAAATGCCCATAGGTTCGCATCGTGCAGAAGGCAATGGCAAACCACTGCACTAATCCTGCCAAGAAAACCTCCATGAAAATTATAACCAGGTTGTTATCCTTCATGGAATGCAGTCATGAGGCGCGGGGGGGGGGCACTTACCAGTGTCTCTCCCCCTTATGCCGGTCCCAAGCCCGGATAAATGCAGAGGGTTGCGACAGGAAGGGCATCCAGCGTAAAACTTCTGCCACATTTCTCATGCAAATGATCAAAACAAAATTCATATCATATCGGTCAAGGCCCAGGATTAACAACGACCGCCATCAATGCTGTCAAACAACAGGGTGCTGATGGAAATTGGACTACTGTTGGTCGAAGACATCGAAGAAGGAGAGGCGGGAGGCCTGTCCGTAGGCAGAGAGAGAAGAGGAAATGCGTGAGTCTAGGACTGAGAGTAGGGACTTTGAATGTTGAAACTATGCAAGGAAAAGATAGGGAGCTGGCTGACATGATGCAGAGGAGGAAGGTGGACATACTGTGTGTTCAGGAGACCAGGTGGAAAGGTAGCAAGGCTCGAAGCTTAGGAGCAGGGTTTAAGCTGTTTTATAATGGTGTGGATGGGAAGAGAAATGGAGTAGGAGTCATCTTGAAGGAGGGGTTTGTCAGGAATGTTCTAGAAGTGAAAATAGTGTCAGACAGAGTGATGAGTCTCAAGTTAGAAATTGAAGGCGTGATGTTCAATGTTGTTAGTGCTCATGCCCCACAGGCAGGATGTGAGCTAGAAGAGAAGTAGAGATTATGAAGTGAGTTAGATGAAGTGATGCAGAGTACCCCCAGAGGTGAAAGAGTGGTCATTGGAGCAGACTTCAATGGACATGTTGGTGCAGGAAACAGAGGGGACGAGGAAGTGATGGGCAGGTTTGGTATCCAGGACAGGAACACAGAAGGACAGATGTTGATCGATTTTGCAAAAAGGATGGAAATGGCTGTGGTGAATACTTTCTTCAAGAAGAAACAGGAGCAGAGGGTGACTTATGAAAGCAGAGGTACGAGCATACAGGTAGACTACATCTTGTGTAGGCGATGTAATTTGAAGGAAGTCAGTCACTGCAAAGTAGTAGTGGGTGAGAGTGGTGCCAAACAGCATAGGATGGTGGTGTGCAGGATGACGCTGATAGTGAGGAAGGTGAAAAAGGAAAAAGGCAGAGCAGAAGACAAAGTGGTGGAAGCTGAAAAAGGAAGAGTGTCGTGTTGTCTTCAAGGAGGAGTTGAAACAGGCTTTGGGTAGTCAGGAAGTTCTTCCAGATGACTGGTCAACCACAGCCAATGTGATCAGGGAGACTGGTAGGAGAGTACTTGGTGTGTCCTGTGGAAGGAAAGTTGATCAGGAAACTTGGTGGTGGAATGAGGAAGTGCAGGAGTGTGTACGAAAGAAGAGGTTAGCTAAGAAGTGGGACACAGAGAGGACCGAAGAGAGTAAACAGGAGTTCAGGGAGACACAGCATAAGGCGAAGGCAGCGGTGTCAAAGGCCAAACAGAGGGCGTATGATGACTTGTATGATAGGTTGGACAGTAAGGAGGGAGAAAATGATTTATACAGGTTAGCACAGCAGAGAATTAGAGATGGGAAAGATGTGCAGCAAGTTAGAGTGATAAAGGACAAAGAGGGAAATGTATTGACTGATTACATAAGTGTGCAAGGAAGATGGAAAGGGTACTTTGAAGAGCTGATGAATGAAGAAAATAAGAGCGAAAAAAGAGTAGAAGGGGTGACCTTTGAGCACCAGGAAGTAGCAAAGATTAGTAAGGGTGAAGTGAGGAGGGCATTGAAGAGGATGAAAAATGGAAAGGCAGTTGATCCTGATGACATACCGGTGGAGGTATGGAAGTGTCTAGGAGAGGTAGCAGTAGATTTTCTGACAAGAATATTCAACAAGGTCTTAGAAAGTGAGCCGATGCCGGAGGAATGGAGAAGTGTGCTTGTGCCCATTTTTAAGAACAAGGGAGATGTTCAGAGTTGTGGCAACTACAGAGGGATAAAGTTGATGAGCCATACAATGAAGTTATGGGAAAGAATAGTGGAAGCTAGACTAAGGGCAGAGGTCAGCATTTGTGAACAACAGTTTGGTTTCATTCCAAGAAAGAGCACCACAGATGCAGTGTTTGTTTGCGGATGTGAATAGAGAAGTACAGAGAAGGTCAGAAGGAGCTGCATTGTGCCTTTGTGGATCTGGAGAACACATGTGACAGGGTGCCGAGAGAGGAACTATGGTATTGTATAAGGAAGTCTGGAGTGGCAGAGAAGTATGTTAGAATGGTGCAGGATATGCATGAGAGATGTAAGACAGTGGTGAGGTGTGCTGTCGGTGTGACAGAAGAGTTCAAGGTGACGTCTGACGTCATGAGGAGCTGGTACCGAAAGGGAATGTTTTGTCTTATTTAGTGGATCATTCTAATCCCACCCAGATGCTGTTCGAATAAATGATAATCCATGTCGCTCCCAGACGGTACATGATGAATGATGAAGGAAATATTGATGGATTTGAGTGAAAAATTTGATTTAAAGGTTGTTTGTTTTATTTTATTTTCAGGATTGCTTTATTGTAGCCCAACCCAGCCGATTCCAGCGGTGGAAGCCTCACAGCACAAACAGCTGGAGTGAAAACAGATCAAAGCTGGCAGTGTAACACTGAGTTTGAATAAGACTGAACAATGAGGAACACATGAATATTGTATAAATATTGCTGAATTCTGACCTCGAACATTATTATTATTATTGTTGTTGTTGTTGTTGTTGCTGTTATTATTATTATTATTGGACAGGGGTGGTCCTCACTTTCTCACTATCCTGTGTTTGGTTTAGATATAATATAAATAAGAAAACTAGACGTGTTTTCTTGGGTGACCCTACAAACACAACTTCTGAGATCATAAGGACTCTTAAAAGCCTCCACCACGATAAGGTGGTGATTCAAACAGCAAGCATTGAGTGTTTTTGATATCCTTTATCAGTGGTTACTTTATTTGTAACAGTCTTCTTATTTATGTAATTATACACTGCATGATCTTCAGTTATCCAGTGTTGGTGAGTCTCTCCTTCTATAAGTATGTATATGTAACTTATGTAAGGGTGTTGTTTGGTTGTTGTATGCATCTAGTGTGAGTGCATGTAGTTAGTAGCTGCTTCCAGAGTTCTTGCTTTCAGCCTCACCGCTGGCTAGCACAGCCAAAAGCAGTGCTATAAGGTGAGCCCAGTGTGGAAGCCTCACTCTGCCAGTCCATAGCCTCTGCAACAGCAAACCTTATACAGTGCCTCCTTGTGGCAAGCAACGCATGGTAACTGTGCACTTTGCGGTCCCAGGCTAAACTGCAAAGGACTTGGAGGAGATCTGGCCCCGAGACATGCGGCATGCAGGATACGCCCTGATGTCCATGAACTAGGTCCCCAACTATGGGTAAATAGTTCCGCTGCCTTGTGGACTCCTCTTTTGGGGAAAGGCTGAGGGAGTAAACCTTGACAGAAAATCATCCCGGATGAAGGTCACTCACTGATACCTCAATGGACCCTCTCTTGTCACTGACTATGGGAAGGAACAACCCAGACAGAAAACCCTTTGCGGAGGGACAGCTACCCGCACCGAGTAAAATACAGCGACAGAATCTATCACAAGAACAAACCTTCAGTCTTTTGTCAACAACCTCACAGCCTTGATGGCTAGAATGACGACTGCTATCCAAAGCTTTACTCGTCAAGATGGTGCCATTTTGACTTGAGGAAGTAAGCAGGAGAACCTTAATTACATAAAGAAACCTTTGAGAGTGGGATTATAGAACACCAGAGCACTATATAAGAAAAGCAACAAGGAACAACTCATGAAAGAACTAGAAAGGTACAACATAGATCTATGTGGCATATGTGAAACTCATCTTACAGGTATACGTGGAGAATGTTGAAGGATAGACATTGATCAATTCTGGAAAAGATAACATCCATGAGCATGGAGTTGGACTAGCACATTCACAAAGAACAAGAGCAAGTCTAATGTCATATGAGAACATCAACGAAAGAATACTCAAAGCTAGGTTATATGCAAGACAGGTGAAACTCAGTGTAATAGTGGCTTATGCACCAACAGAAGAAGCCGATGAAGAAGTAAAAGACACATTTTATGAAGATCTAAATACAGTAACAGATAGCTTACCAACACATGATGTCAGACTTATTATTGGAGACTTCAATGCAAAAGCTGGCGATGATAACAAACAGTGGTCATCGGTAATGGGTCAACATGGAGTTGGAGTCCGAAACAACAATGGAATGAGATAGTGGAATCATTGTGCAGAGAATGACATGGTTATTGGAGGAACACTATTTGCCTACAAGACCACACAAAAAACCACATGGACGTCACCAGATGGCAATACTCACAATCAGATTGACCATGTGATGATAAATGGCAAATGGAGAAAATCACTACGAGATGTGAGAGCATATAGGGGAACAGATATTGGTCGTGATCATGAGCTTGTTATCGCCAAGGTTCAATTGAAACTGGCAGCTCAGAAGAAATCAAGAAAAGAGCCAAAGATTTAAAGCAGTAATCTGATTCTCCCTCAATACAAACAAGAATACCAGAACAAAATTTCACAGCGGTTCGATGCACTCTCTGATCTGAAGAGCACTTAAGAGAACTACTAAATGCACAACTACCCGAAGAGTCACTAGCTGAAACTGAAGTAGAGATAGAATGGGAAGAACTGGGCATTGATATGAGTGACCCTACATAAACAGAAGTAGACAAATCAGTAAATAGGTTAAGACCAACAAGGCACCAGGATATGATGAAATAACAGCAGAGATGTTGAAAGCAGAAGGTTGTAAACTTTATGACTAGCTTACTAGAGTGTGTGTAGCAAAATGAAGATCTGAAGACTCTCCAGAAGATTGGAAGAAAGGTACCATATTAAACTACCAAAGAAAGGTGACCTGAGGTGACCTATGTAGCAATAACAGAACTATCACACTGCTGAGCATAGCAGGGAAAGTTTACTGCACTATTGTCTTACTGCGAATTTGTGATGCTGTTGACAAACGACTGTGAGAAAGCCAAGCAGGGTTCAGGACTGGAAGACCATGGGTCGACCAGTGCTTTGCGTTGAGACAACTGATTGAAAAGAGTTTGGAGATGCAACTCCCAGTCAAAATCAACTTCATTGACGTCAAAGCTGCTGCCTTTGACAGGGTACACAGAGAATCACTATGGAAAGTCTTAAGGGTGTAGGGAATTCCAGCAAAAATAGTTGCCATCATGAAGAACACATACGAGATGTCAGAATGCTGTGTGAAAGTGGATGGTGATACAACAAATTGGTTCCCAGTGACAGCAGGAGTCAGACAGGGCTGCATTTGGTCACCTTTGTTATTTGGTATACTCATTGACTGGGTGCTGAAGAATGCCCTTGACAAGAACGACACAGGGATAGTACTAGAATTAAGAAGGCGTTCCCAATACCAACAACAAAGGCTCCCAGATCTAGAATTTGCTGATGATATTGCACTGATTATGCATGAGGAAGTCTGGAGTGGCAGAGAAGTATGTTAGAGTGGTGCAGGACATGTATGAGAGATGTAAGACAGTGGTGAGGTGTGCTGTCGGTGTGACAGAAGAGTTCAAGGTGGAGGTGGGACTGCATCAAAGGTCAGCTCTGAGCCCCTTCTTGTTTGCTATGGTGATGGACAGGCTGACAGACGAGGTTAGACAAGATTCCCCATGGACTATGATGTTTGCAGATGACATTGTGATCTGTAGTGAGAGCAGAGAACAAGTGCAGGAAAATCTAGAGAGGTGGAGGTATGCCCTGGAAAGGAGGGGAATGAAGATTAGCCTCAGGAAGACAGAATACATGTGCATGAATGACAAGGACCCAAGAGGAACGGTGAGATTACAGGGAGCAAAGATAAGAAAGGTGGAGGATTTTAAGTACTTAGGCACAACAATCCTGAACAGAGATGAAAATGTTGAGGTTCTCTTTGGGAGGAACGAGGATGGATAGGATTAGGAATGAGCACATCAGAGGGACAGCACATGTAAGATGTTTTGGAGGCAAAGTCGGAGAGGCTAGATTGAGATGGTTTGGACATGTACAGAGGAGGGACAATGAGTATATTGGGAGTAGGATGCTGAGGCTGGAACTACCAGGCAGAAGGCCAAGAGGAAGACCAAAGAGACGATTCATGGATGTGGTGAAGGAGGACATGAAGGTCGTTGGTGTAAGAGAAGAAGATGCAAAGGACAGGGTGAGATAGAGGCAGATGATTCGCTGTGGCGACCCCTGAAGGGAAAAGCCGAAAGGAAGAGAAGAAGAAGATTGCACTGATTGATAACCCAGAAAATAGACTCCAGCATGCAACATCACAAGTTGAAGAAAAAGGATCCAAAGTGGGACTCATTGCAAATGCTAAAAAGACAAAAGTCATGGCCATCTCGAAAGAACATGTGAACCTTAACATCAAAATGGGAGAAGGTGAAACATTAGAAAATGTAAATGAGTTTGTGTATCTAGGAAGCACTATGACACATAATGGTGAGCTCACCCCTGAACTTAACTACCGTAGAGGGAGAGCTGCAGATGCCTTCACCAAGATCTGACCAGTCATTACCCACAGATCTGTCAGCATGTCAACAAAAACCCAGATATTCCAAGCAGTAGTCATCACCACCCTGCTATATCTTGCTGCCTATATAGATTTTCGCAAGGCGTTCGACTCAGTGGATAGGGAGGTCCTCTGGGGCATACTTCGTCTACTTGGGATCCCATCTGCTCTGGTCCGGCTGATATCGTCGCTGTATTCTGGGACAGAGAGTGCTGTGAGGTGTGGGGGCTCCACCTCTGACTTCTTTTCGGTCGAGACTGGAGTGAGGCAGGGGTGTGTTCTGGCCCCCACTCCCTTCAGTACTGCAATGGACTGGATCATGGCGGCGGTATTGGGTGGATCGGCCTGCGGTGTGTCTTTTGGTGAGGTTCGGATTACTGATCTGGACTTTGCCGATAACGCAGTGATCTTCGCAGAAACGGTGGATGTCCTGACTGAGACTCTCTGTTCGTTGGGTGAGGTGGTGGAACTGCTTGGTTTGCGAGTCTCCTGGATCAAAACCAAGATCCAAGCTTTCGGCGACCTCTTGGATGCTGCTGTTGACTCGATCGCTGTGGGTGTTGAAAGAGTAGAGATCGTGGAGTCTTTCACTTACCTTGGCAACGTGGTCCATCATTCCACTTATTAATCATCGACTTGGTCTCGCCTATGGGGCGATGAACTCGCTGGACAGGACCGTGTGGCAGTCGAAGTATCTGAGCAGGCGGACGAAAGCCCGAGTCTTTCGCTCCCTTGTGCTCCCTGTCTTGCTCTACTCAAGCGAGACATGGACGCTCACGGTTGAGCTTGGACGACGACTGGACTCCTTTGTTACGACTTCCCTTTGCCACATCTTCGGATACCACTGGTGGGACTTTGTTACTAACCAGAAGATGCTCGGGGATGCGGGGATGGTAAGAGTAACCTGCTTGATCCGCGACCGTCAGCTGCGCAACTATGGGCACTTGGCGCGTTTGACCCCTTCAGACCCAGCACACCGGGGATCCGTTCGGGATCCTTGGGTCTGGAGCCGATCGCGGGGACGATCGCGTGCGACGTGGTTGTTGCAGCTGAGGGCTGCCCTGCTGGGGGGTATGGGCCCTGCGCAGGCCTGGTCGATCAACAGGAGATGGCCGGATGATTGGAGGCGGCTGGTGGACGCAGCAAAGTGCCATCCCGGCGCATGCCCTCATACCTTACCTGACCTACCAGAAAGGTTGCAATTTCGTCAGGTTGCATGTAACGTCATGTAAACATTGTACCGACATTGCCGCAACGTGACCATGTCAATGTTTCTACCACGTCCGCACATCACTTGCGACATTGTAGCAACGTTTCTGCCACGGTCATCGCAGACGTTGCTTGGGGACGTTTGTCTACAAGTCTACTTAAAATCTACAAAGAAACGTTGTAGCGATGTTGCTGTAACGTGACCATGTTATCTGGGCTGTAGCATCAGATTCCTGTTCTGAAGTCACATGAGGATAGTGGCTAACACGCCCCCTCCCTCACAGCAAGAAGGTCCTGGTTCATATCCTGTGCCCAGAAGTTTCTGTGTGAAGCTTGGTTGTAGTTGTTTCCTCTGGGTTCTTTGGTTCCTCCCACAGTCCAAAGACGTGCACATTAAGTAGACAAACTTGCTGTTCCTGTTGCTTTAGGTGTAAGTCTAAGTAGTTGTGTATGTTTCCCCGTGATGCTATGGTGAGCTGTTCAGGGTGTACCCTACCTTCACCCAGTGTCTGCTGTGATAAGCTCCAGCCTCCCTATGATCCTAATAGGATGAATCACTTTGACAAATGAATGACTGATGAGTGAGAAACATTTGAGTGGAACCCAGTGCGGTCTTCTATTACTGTACCTCGTCTAAAGTTTCGATTAAATCACAAACTGAGATATTTTTTGTTCCCCATGCGTGTGACTCATAATCTTCTAAATTACTGTGGCTTTTCTGGTATCTCACCCAGCCTGCTCCTTCTCATCTGATCTTCCAAATGCAAGGATTTTTTTTAGATCTTTATCTTACTCTACAGCATTTATGTGACATAATGAACTTTCAGCTGAACCTAGAATGCAAGAGACAGTGTGGGATGACATAGAGTCGATTTATTATTCAAAGGGTAAACACTTAAGCAGAGCAAACACAGTAACTTGTGGTGAGGAGAAACACAAAAAATTTGTAAGCACTGGGGAACTACGGAGCAGGAACTAGTCAAGCACAGAGCTGGAACCAGGAGCCAGAGAGAACACAGGAAAGGAAGGATATGAAGTGAAACAATCTTCTGGCACAGAGGTGAGCGCATTGCTTGTCTTTATAGCGTAGAAGTTTAGGGAGTGGGATCAGGTATGCGGCCTGTATCAGCCTGTGTCGGTCAGCCACGCCCCTCCACTGGAGCCTGCACCACTGGGGAGAAAGCAGAGTTAGAACAGTTCAGTTCAGTTCATTTTCTGTAAAGGCTTAATCCTAATTAGGGTCACAGGGAGGCTGGCACCCATCCCAGCTGACTTTGGGCGAGGGCAGAATACACTCTGGACAGCTTTCTTGGCCATCACAGGGCAGAAACACGCCGGCGTGTTCCATCCTAACATACTTCTCTGCAGCTCCAGACTTCCTCATGCAATACTTCATGCTCATACCTCATGCTTTCTTGGAATAAAACCAAACTGTTGTTCACAAATGCTTACCTCTGCCCTTAGTCTCGCTTCCACTATTCTTTACCATAACTCGTATGGCCCATCAACTCTATCACTCTATAGTTGCCACAACTCTGCATGTCTCTCTTATTCTTAAAAAATGAGCACCAGCACACTTCTCCTTCATTCCTCTGGCATCCTCTCACTCTCTAAGACCTTGTTGAATGTTCTAAGACCTTGGTTTCATCAAGGAAAGTATATTATACACCTTGGTCTACAACAACAAGTTGAAGCTTGGACCGGCATAGTCAGCACTGTGTTATGTCCTTCACGGGCTGTTTCAGCCCTGGTAGTTATGCAGTTTTTGTTTTTTTATCTGCCTGATTTGTTGGGGGCAGCAGCAGATTGGGTACTTGACAAGATTCAGCACGAGTTTCTAATTCTTAGACCTGAACTGTGGCAGCCTGAACCTCAAGCCCAACCTCAGTAAATCTCAACGTAAAGTCACTACTGGGGCTGTCAGATGTCATCAAAATAGGTCTCGTGAACATTAGTGCCAATGTTTATCCTGTCCATCAGGGGGCTCTAAAGTGAGACTTTAACTATGACATTCCAGATAAGCTTACCATTACACATGTGAATTGCTAAAACTGTGCCCCCTGTCAGACAGGTGCCATTTGCAATAAATTACAAAGCAGTGGGTGAAATGGGTTGAATGACAAAGCTGGGAGTCCTCATACCTGTCATGGAGTGGGTCTCAAAAACAAGAAAACCTGAATAAAGCAATCCTCGGGTACCACCACCCAACAAAAACAGCAGAGTTGCTCACTGCAGACATTCCTGAACTAAGGTGCTCAGCATCCCGGATGCTCAATGAGGGCTTTGGCAGGTTTCACTGGAAGATGAATAATCAAATGTCACCACCTTCATAATTCTAACTGGCTGCTACCACGTCCCCATATGCCTCGTGGTATTTCCACAGGCAGCAAAGTGTACTAATGCTGCATGAGACAGCTGTTTGCAGGACATCCATTTGAGATCATTGTGGACGACATAGTGGTCAGGGGATAGTATCTAAACATGAGCATAAGGAACATCTCCCCAAAGTCATGGACAGGATATACACAGTTAATCTGAACCTCAGAGAGACTGAGGTCCCATATGTGGGAAACCTTCTCACAAGCAAAGGGTTTCAACTCTGATCCTGAAAAAACGACAGCAGTTCCAGGGGATGAAGAACTACTTCTCCAAGTTCATTCCAAACCATAGTGACCTCGTGGAACCCTTGCAGTGACTCCTCCATCAAAACACTGACTGGTGCTAGCACAGGCGCCATGCTGTTGTGTTCTCCAAACTGAACTACAGACTAAAGATGCCATCAGTGCTGCAGTATTTTAATTGTTTTCCAGCTGGTTGTACTGTCAGCTGATACCTCACAGCATGAGTTTGCTCTCTGCCTACAAAACAAAACAGTGGTTCTTCTCTCCAGGACTCTCAGTCACACTGGTCTTTGCATGCCAAAAGGTTCTTGGCTTCATTTATGGCTGACCAGCACCTCATCAACATTCTGAAAAATAAAGATTGCATGCAGCTGCGACAGCACGATGGCATAGTGGTTAGCATGTCCACCTCACAGCCAAAAGGACCTTGGCTCGAGTTTCAGCTCGGGCATTGAAAGGGATTTTCTGATTTCTTAGAATAACCAACATATATACCTACTATGCTGTCATAATCATATGGCTGCCATCTAACATCATTGTTATTTCACACCTGCTTTATATGTTGTGATCATTTATGCATTTATTATGCATTCACTTACACTATACTCATGATAATATCCTTCTTATTCACATGTCTATGTGTTTGTGCTTGGATGTTTTGGAACATTCTGGGTTAGTTAGGGTTCATAAAGGGGAAGAGAAACTAAGAGAACCTTTTACCTACTTTTCAAGCCCATAAATAGGTCAGGTTAGAACTAGAATATTCCAGTTTTTTTTTTTAACCTTGTTTATCTGAATCATGCACATTGCATTCTGTGTCATCTCCGCTAGCATCAACTTAACAACGTGACCCAGCCACGTTGTCTCGCTCTCTGACAAGGCATGCGTCAACATGATGTAATTTCTTCATTTTCATGTATAAAAACCCCTGTACTGGTCATCAGACTTTGGTGATCGGGGAATAAACACTTGAACACCTAACCTTAGTCGGTGTCTGTTCCTTCTTTGATGATCACTCGAGCGCTGTTGGTGAAACTTGGGAACTGATCCATGGGAAGATTTGCTTTGGGCCATCAACAACCCGAACAGGTGTCTTTGTGTGGAGTTTGCATGTTCTCCACTTGGGTTTCCACTGGGTACTTTGGTTTCTTCCCACAGTCCAAAAACATGCACAGTAGATTAATTGGCTGTTCCAAGTAGCCCCTTGGTGTGAAAAGTCATGTGAGTGTCAGCCCTGCAATAGCCTGGCGAGCTTTCCAGGGTGTACCCTGTCTTTAAATGAATGAATGTAGCCTCTGCTGGCTCCAGAGAATGATGCTGAAAGTCTGATGCTACAACTTCTTTACATAAGAGGTGTAGAGAGCGATGAGGTTTCAGATGCCCTCAAAGCTATAGGGCCCATCCAGAAAATCTGCTGAAGAAAGAAAGGAGTATGAGTTCATGCTCTGGGTGTATTCTCCTCTAGGAGGTTGTCCTTTGTTTCAAAAGAATGAGTTCTTCCCATGTTCTTTGCCTTCAGGAGCCCACACAGATCCCCCTTGACATTTTTCTCCTTTGCGTCACGAGAATGTAGTGACTCACTATTCACACTTGTGCTCCATCACCCAGAGACAATAACATCAAGCCACTTCACGATGATAATGTGCGTTCCCCATTCGTTTTGGGGTGATTCCCATAATCAATTCTCTCAGTATCGGACAGTCATGATGCTTCAGACTGAACACACACCTCTTTTGCTTATAGGTAGTACATGCAACACAAGTCATGCAGTATACATGAACACTACTGATTCACTTTAATTTCGATGTTGCAGACTCCAAAATTAAGAGGTCAGAGGTCACAGGAAACTTTACTTGATACTGACATCTCCATTCCAACTGATATGATGAGAGTAAAGGTCAAGAATCGTGTCACGTGTTCTCTGTACAGACTTATCTACACATGACCTTAAATGCTTTACACCTCCATTTGGGGGGCACAAGTCTTTACTCAGAAAAAAAAGTCTGTTTATTTTCGAGAAAGGCATGCAGAGTAGTTTTATAATTTTCCAACCACAAAACTGATACACAGCTATTTTCATTGTTCCACGAAAACAACACCCATCCTCCTGCTACATCCACACCACACAGACAATGATCTTTCATATCTTCGATCATAGCCAGTGGTTTACTGAGTGTCAAACAATACTCATCATATATTAAATATACCATTTATAAAATGACCATAATAATAGATAGAATAGTATAAAGAACAACTGCTTATCAAGCATATATATTCTATTTAGCAGAACCCCGAGGACACATTAGTGTATGCTGATGCTTAAACAAATAATATATACTTATATCGATCTCATCATAAGCAATCATAAAACATTTGTTTTTCTGAGATTGAGATTTAGTTATTGCCTCAAAAAAAATTGTCTTTAGTATATCAAGGGTGTTACAGTGGTGCAGTGTTCAGCACATCCACCTCACAGCAAGAAGGTCTCAGTTTGGATTACTGGGTTTCCATGGTAATTTGCACGTTCTTTCGGTGCTTGTATGTGTTTTCTCTGAATACTCCGGTTTCCTCCCACAGTCCAAAAACATGTTGGCTAACTGCCTGTTGAAACATATTGCTTCTATTTGTGTGTGTGTGTGTGTGTGTGTGTGTGTGTGTGTGTGTGTGTGTGTGTGTGTGTGTGTGTGTGTTGCCCTCGACCAATATCGGCCGAGTTGGAACTCGTATTAAGATTCCGTGGTTACAGAAAATGAACGGAAGAAAAATCAAATCCTTGTGTGTGTGTGTGTGTGAGTGTGTGTGTGTGTGTGTGTGTGTGTGTGTGTGTGTGTGTGTGTGCTTTGCAATGGTCTGGTGTTGTATCTTGCACTGAGACATTGGGAGTAGACCCTTAGAGATGTGGCTCTTGCACATTTCATGTGTTTATTCAGCACATCTTACAGATGCTTGATCAGATAAATATCTGGAGAATTTGGAGGTGGAGTTAACACCTTGAAGTCTTTATCATGTTCCTCAACCCTGAACAGTTTTTGTAATGCAGCAAAGTACATTATCTTGATGCAAGAAGCCGCTGCTATTCGGGAACACTGTTGGTATAAAACGTTAACGCTTGGTCTGTAGCAATGTTAATCCACCTCACAGTAATAATTACATGAAAGGCAGGACTCTCATCAGCATTGTCCAGAACATCACTTTGCCTGATTGGGTTATACATGGACTGATTTAATTTTTACACAGCCTCCAAACTTCTTTGGAATCAGGGACTTATGACTTTAGCATCTAGCTCGAGTTCTTGGGCAAGATTGTATAATGGTGCTCTAGAAACTCCATGACCACAGGTTTCATCACTGAGTTAAAACACTTAAACCTTAACAATGGCTTCATAACATAGTAAATACAAGCATGTTTTTAATTTAATAAATTATTGATGAACATGAACATGTTTTTAGTTCACATTACAGCCGTGTACACATCAGCCAGACCATTTCATTATTCACACCACATGCACCATGTGTCCATTTCAGAAGCTGCACCGAGTGGTTGAAATAATTTCCGACCACAAAACATTTTCCCTTCTGCACTGCAGCATCAGAAACATTCATCACCTCACACCTAGAACGCTGCATCAAAACCACACAGGCATATTCATCTTTCATACGCATTTATAAACATTTAATTATTGCGTGAGAACAGTTCTGATCATCTGCCTGTAAAATAAATAAATAAATATTTTTAAAACTATTCAGTATCTATCTGGAAAACTCATCTCTTTATCTCAATCGGAGGAGCAGGTGGTGCGTCTCTGGTGGTTCATCTCCGTAAAAAACAATCTAATCTCTGCATTTTTTCAGTTCTTGACCAACAATGTGTTTCCCGCACTTAAATAACTGAAACAATAGTTTCACTTTGACTTTAGGAAAACATAAAATACGGAATACAAAATAATGCAAATCATTAATTCATTGAACCGCTTAATTCTAATTGTTGTGGGGAGACTGGAGTCCATCTCAGCCGACTCTGGGAGAGGGCAGGGTACATTCTGGACAGCTTGCCAGGCCATCACCGAGCAGAAGCACACTGATGGTAACCCAATGACACACTCTTTACGAATATCAGCAATGAGTGTTTTACATGCCTTCACCACTGACAATAACAAGTAATTCGTTGTTATTAATTAAACAGATTCACAAAAAGTATAAATAAATCTAAATAACATTTTTCATCGACTCAATTGCCAAATCACTTATTCCTGTTAGGATCATAGGAAGGCTGGATCCTTTCTCACCTAGCCTGGGCGAAGGTGAGACACACCCGCAACAACTCGCCAGATCATCACAAGGCCCACACATACAACAGTTCACACTCACACCTAGGCACAATTTGAAACAACCAATTATGTCTTTTGAATGTAGATGGAAACCTGTGTACTCAGAGGAAACCCAGGCACGCTCTGGGAGAACTGAATTGGGTCTACCTGGTACCTGTGCTGCAATTTGGGTCTTCTTTTTTTCCTTTCGGCTTTTCCCTTCAGGGGGCGCCACAGCAATTCATCTGTCTCCATCTCACCCTGTCCTCTGCATCTTTTTTTCTTACTCCAACCTTCATGTCTTCCTTCACCACGTCCATAAATCTCTTCTTTGGTCTTCCTCTAGGCCTTCAGCCTGGTAGTTCCAACCTGAGCATCCTACTACCAATATACTCACTATCCCTCCTCTGTACATGTCCAAACCATCTCAATCTAGCCTCTCTGACTTTGTCTCCAAAACCTCTTACATGTGTTGTCCCTCTGATGTACTCATTCCTGATTATATCCATCCTCATTAGTCCCAAAGAGAACCTCAACATTTTCATCTCACATTTTGAGTCACACCCATTTCATATTATCCTTCCGGTTCTAAATTGACCATAAATTTAAAGATAAAATTAAGAGCTTTTAATTATAATGTGCATAGTGCTAGGAAGTGTCGAGCAAGATCAGTGTGTGTGATGGTACTGGTTGGGTTACACATTTAACAGCTTGTTGGTAAAAGCTGTACCGTGCATTGCAGTAACAAGAGATTAAAGATGGTGTTGAAAACCTCTGATAGTAGATTTGCACATACTTTAATCTGGACATAAAATATCTGGACTAAAGATCTGGACCAGTAGCTTTCCACTTGTCGACTCTCTGCAGGGTCATCGTCCTTCTCTGGATGAGCAGGGAAGGTGTAAGTCAGTCACTCCATGTGTTGATCGAAGCGAGCAAAGAAATGGTTCAGGGTGACTGGTAGGGTACTGTCTGAGGTGTTATGGTCTGTGCTGGCTGGCAGTGTTAACTCTCTCTTCATTCATTGCAGGCTCTGGCAAGGGGTGTGGCTGTTACCTGCAGGTGAGGTCTAGAGAGCGCACCTGTTTCCATTCAGCAATCAGCAATCAGCGAGCTGAGTTTCCTGATTTGAAGGCATCGTCCCATGCTCTCAGCAGGATGTGCACCTCAACATTAAACCATGGTTTCTGGTCCAGGAACATTTTACCAGCTCTTGTTGTGATCGCATTCTCTGTGCAGTAGTATATGTAGGAGAGAACAGCAGATATGTGACCCTGCAGGTTCATCTCTTCTGCAAATATTTCCCTGTCTGTAGAATCAAAACAATCCTGTTGAGCTGCAGCAGCTTCCTCAGTCAGCACCTGGACTGTTTTAACTGCTGGTCTTTGGTTACAGATTAAAGGTTTATTAGTAGGAATCAGAGCAGAGAGGTGATCTGAGAGCCCAAGATGTGGCAGAGGGATGACTTTATTGGGATTTGGGATGTTAAAGTCGACTTGGTCCGCTGTGCTTTTTTCTCTTGTCAGAAAACTCACATTTTTGTATAGTCCAGGCAGGACAGACATCACGTTTGCAGAATTAAAGTCTCCTGTTGTGATTTTAACACAGTCTGGCTGCACTGATAGCTGTTATTGGAGTGTTGAAGTAGCCCCATGACTAAATTCGCATGAGCTTGGGACAGCACATAAACTGTGATTATAATTACAGATGTGAACTCTCAGCAGATAAAACGATCTACACTGTACACTGTACTCAGAACATCAGCAGGTGTTGATGCAAACACACAGGCCTCCTCGGAGTTTCTTATCGGACATGCTGGTTCTGTCCGTTCTGAAGGAGGCATGGTCTGCTAGCTCAACCGTGGCATCCAGAGTCGGGTGGAGTGAAACATAGAGTTTTTCACAATCAATTCAGAATAGTGTAGAAAAAACGTAACAATACCAGTTATAAACATATGCAATTTTTTTTAAATATTCAAAATAATTTCTTGGTTCCCCAACTCACTCAAAATAAGGTATGACGAGTCGATTTTGAGAGCACGCGAGCACATGATTGCCGACAAAGGGAATAACTCTAAATAATTAGAACATTCACAGTTCACAGATTTGGTATGACTGGAACGGTCAGAACTCAGTAGTTTAGTAGAGGAAACTATCGCCAGGTTGCGACAGCATCATACCAGAAAGATTGAACTCACTTTTCCGTTTCTTGCGAAATTTGGGAAAATCTGCCTTTTAAGCTATAAATATTTGGTTTATGGTTTTGAAATCGTAGAAGCAAATTGGATCACTATATCAGAATTAAACATTTTCAGTAAAAATGCCCAAATATGGTCATTTTCATCGCTCTTGGGGGAGCCTTCGATATCAACTTATCAAGATGAACTTTTGAAATCTTTTAGATGACACCTATCCACATCTTTTTTATTGCTATTCCAAGTAAACATAATCAAATGTTTAATTTTTCACAATTTTCACTCCATCCTCGTCCGGAGTGAAAGTGTCTGACAAAGTTCCAAAATTACCGTCTCACAATAATTAATGTGGCATGAATTAAAGCACAGTTGCAACTCATACATCTTGTTGATAAGTAACTGGGAGTTGTTTGGAATCAGTTGTTTGTACAATAACTTTTATAATGTTTCTCTTTTTTTTGACGCAAACTTTAATATTGAAATTCATATGAAATCCACTGATATTTATAACCTTTAGAATGAAAATCTGTTTCATACCTGTAGCTTAATGCATCAAATCCCTCATGCTTTTTAGACACAAAAGTATACAACAGACTTTAGAGCCTCAGGGTTTCTTAGATATGCTGCTGAACAACCTGCTCAAAGAGAGAGAGAGAGAGAGAGAGAGAGAGAGAGAGAGAGAGAGAGAGAGAGAGCCTGAGTCTCTCACAGCTTAATGAACTGAAAATTAAATAAAAAAATGAATAATGTAATTTCGAGTAAAACTAAAACTACATAAAAGTTCATTCTCTGAACTGTTTAATCTTAATTGGGGTCGCGGGGAGGCTGGTGCCCATCTTAGCTCACTCTGTATTCCCCACCCTCAAACCACATATAATCATCATTTGTTCTCCCTGACAGACAGTTTCCTCCTTCTTTCTCATCTGATACACAACACCACTGGGTCACGTTATGCTTCTGCCTCTGTTTTTCTTCTTGGTTGGTGAGTGTTTATAATTTTATTAATTGTTTTAACAAAGCAAGATCTGTTATTCCCTGAAGAGGTCAAATTGATGCTTGCACAATAAAATACAGCACATATTTATAAATCAGCATAACTAAGCTAAACCAGTTACAGCTGTGTGAAACTGATGGATATTTAAAAAGGTTCACATCCTCCGCAGCACGGTGGCGTAATGGTTACCACATCCTTCTCACACCAAAAAGGTCCTGGGGTTAATTCCCAGACTCGGGCAGGTCTGTGTGGCATTTTCATGTTCTCTCAGTGACTGTGCGAGGTTTCTCTGGATACTTCAGTTTCCTCACACAATCTAGAGACATGTACATGAGACTAACTGACCCAGGCGTAAGTGTAAGTCTGAATGGTTGTGTGTTTTGCTCTGAGATGGCGGGTGTGTACCTTGCCTTCGCCCAGTGTTGGCAGAGATAGGCTCCAGTATTCCTGCTAGCCTACATAAGCAGTTCAGTAGATGAGTGAGGGATCATATCCTTTATTTCTCCATATTTATTATTTTATCTGTTCACTACTTTCAGACAAACACACTGAAATACAGAAATGCAAATTATGTTTAAATACTTGTTTATTACTATGACTTGTATACAGGCGAAATCTTTGAATGAAATCAAGTTCTGTCATATTACATTTTAATTTTAATTTTATTCTCCAAAGCACTTTATGATTAATTATGATCGTGGGGAGGTGAAAGCTCATCCCAACCAACTCCGCATGAAAGCGATGTAGGCCCTGAATAGTTTTGTATAAGTGTGTGCGTGTGTGCGTGTGTGTGTGTGTGTGTGTGTGTGTGTGTGTGTGTGTGTGTGTGTGTGTGTGTGTGTGTGTGTGTGTGTGTGTTGCAGGTTTACTCTCAGAGACTCTGAGTTCTTTAACTCTGGAGGCAGAAGTTGGAGATAAAGTCACTATTTGGTGCCAACATGACATGACTATTACAGGTCACATCTTCTGGTTTAAACACACGAGTGATTCAGTTCCACTTCTTGTTGGGTGTAAACGTTTCTTTGCGTCGTCTCCATCAGAGAATTGTACATTCTTTACTGAGAGTGAGAGAATAGTGATGTCTGTTCAGGGCAGGGACACGTCTCTCACCATCACTGCAGTAAACGTCTCTGATACTGGACTCTATTACTGCAGCTCCATGAAAGAGATCAAAACAGACTTCAGCAACTCGATCTTCTTACACGTGAAAGGTAAATGTTTATAAAATGAAGAATTTCAGTAAAGGTTCACTGAGATGAGCGAGATTAAAGTAATGTTTCATTTTTTAGGTGAAAATGAAGAAAATAAGAAACCGGACGAAGCAGATGGTTTGTCATTAACATGTTCTCTCAAAGTCTACAAAAAAACACAGTCTACAGAATTGCTCAATTTTAGCTGATTTTTTTTCGTAAAATAATTATTTTATTATAAATTATTTCTGTTTACCGAGGTTCAGCTTGTTCTGATGTGTTCTTCATAACGACGGTGGTGTTTGGTTTGGTGATTGTGATTTTTTTTGGTGTCGTGATCTTCACCAGAGTGAAACGCAGAAAAACACACAGAGGTAATACACGGCTGTTACAGATTCATGTTGCTTAAAAAAACTCAAATATGTAACATTAAAATATGAATTTAATTTTTTCTTTTCTTGAAAAATATTTTTAGGTGATCACACCAGAAGACAGAATAATGAGGTAAATATCCTGAAAAACACAAAAAAACAGAATAATAATAATTAGAGTTTTCCATTGACATGCTGTCGAATGTGATGTGGTGCAGGTGAAAGTCACACTGTGCGATTTTCTTTGTCAGTTTTAGTCGGGTTACAAACAATAATGGAAGGTGCTGGTTCCGACTCCTTTGAATATATCTTCTAACATTTCCCTGCATATCAGTTTCTTTCTCGCGCAGTGTAACTGATGTTCAGTGTAAATGATGTTGCTGTTCTTATGTATTTACTTCGTCACTGCAGGAGCACACGTCTGATGCAGTGAATTACGCTGCGCTACACTTCTCCAGGAAGAAAAATAGAAAGACGGACAGACATAAAACTGCGTGTGAAATTGTGGAGCCACATGTTGTATATTCGTCGACTAGATAATTACTGAGCAATGCTGTGTGTGTGTGTGTGTGTGTGTGTGTGTGTGTGTGTGTGTGTGTGTGTGTGTGTGTGTGTGTTTATCTGATTTCTCCTTTTTATCATTTTTCCTTTTTTGGAAAATGTACCATTGGACTCTCGAATCGTGTTTAAAACCTACCATGTCACTTGATCATGTTAAAAATCTAATTGATATTTAGAAAACCCTTCTGCAATGATGTCAGCAAAGATGGAAACTGTTTTTCTGATTAGAGAATCATTAAAATCTCCCTCCTTTTGGTGAGCTGAATGTCTTGAGCATCAGCAATTTTCGGTTTAATTATTGACTCAAAATGGCCTGAAAAAAGACGTTTCTTCTGAAATGAATATTTCTATATTTATTCTGAGAAATGAAGCCTTCCATATTTGAACCTGTTAAAAAGACACTGAAGAGTTCCTACAGCGTTGTGTGCTACTCCCACTCACAAAACAGCAGAAACTGCCTCGAACCAGAATACAAAGAGGAGTCAAAGACTTTAGTGCAGAACTCAGCAACAGGACAAGTATATCAGAGTCTCTGTTTTGATAAACCTGACAGGTCCTCAACTGGCAGTTTCATTAAATATTACCCACAGTCACCGGCTTCATCTTCAACAGTGAAAATGCGACTTATGGAGCAGCAAAGAAAAAGCCAAATCTGAGACCAGTGAATAAAAGGAGACGATTAAAACACTGGACAGAGAAAGATTGAAAATGGGCTTTTGATAAATGATGATCTTTGAGTCACAAAGAAAAAAGTTATAAAATGCAGAGTTAATGCTAGATTGCTTGGCATCATCTAACAAGCATGGTGGCGGAGATGTGACGGTCTGGAGGAGGTGTAGTTTATTTATTTTTTGACAATTTAAAAGACAGTGAACTAGGAAGGCTATCACACTGTTTTGCAATCAATGCCAGACCATGTGGATGAGGTTTGACTGAGGCCACCTTCCACCTTGACCTCCTTCACCACATCCATAAATCTTCTCTTTGGGCTTCCTCTGCCTTCTGCCTGGGAGTTCCAACCTCAACATCCTACTACCAATATACTCACCATCCCTCCTCTGTACATGTCCAAACCATCTCAATCTAGCCTCTCTGACTTTGTCTCCAAAATGTCTTTCATCTGCCTCCTGTCCTTTCCCCAGGGCCACTTTTTCTAAACCATACAACATCGCTGGCCTCAATACCGTCTTGTACACTTTTCCTTTCATTTTTGCCGATGCCTTCTGATCACACATCACACCGGACACTTTTCTCCAACCATTCCAACCAGCCTGCACACGCTTCTTCACCTCTTTTCCACACTCTCCATTGCTCTGGATTGTTGAGCCTAAGTACTTAAAATCCTCCACCTTCCTTATCTCTGCTCCTTGTAACCTCACCGTTCCTGTTGGGTCCTTGGAATTCATACACATGTATTCTGTCTTACTGAGGCTAACCTTCATTCCCCTCCTTTCCAGGGCATACCTCCACCTCTCTAGGTTTTCCTGCACTTCTTCTCTGCTCTCACTGCAGAAAACAATGTCATCTGCAAACATCATAGTCCATGGAGATTCTTGCCTGACCTCGTCTGTCAGCCTGTCCATCACCATAGCAAACAAGAAGGGGCTGAGAGCTGACCCTTCATGCAGTCCCACCTCCACCTTGAACTCTTCTGTCACACCGACAGCACACCTCACCACTGTCTTACATCTCGTATACATGTCCTGCACCTCTTTAACATACTTCCCTGCCACTCTAGACTTTCTCATGCAATACCACAGTTCCTCTCTTGGCACCCTGTCATATGCTTTCTCCAGATCCACAAAGGCACAATGCAGCTCCTTCTGACCTTCTCTGTACTTCTCTTTTAAAATCCTCAAAGCAAACACTGCATCTCTGGTGCTCTTTCTTGGCATGAAACCAAGCTGTTGTTCACAAATGCTGACCTCTGCCCTTTGTCTTGCTTCCACTATTCTTTCCCATAACTTAATCGTATGGCTCATCAACTTTATCCCTCTGTAGTTGCCACAACTCTGAACATCTCCCTTGTTCTTAAAAATGGGCACAAGCACACTTCTCCTCCATTCGTCTGGCATCTGCTCACTTTCTAAGACCTTGCTGAATATTCTTGTCAGAAAACCTACTGCTATCTCCCCGAGACACTTCCATACCTCCACTGGTATGTCATCAGGACCAACTGCCTTTCCGCTCTTCATCCTCTTCAATGCCCTCCTCACTTCACCCTTACTAATCTTTACTACTTCCTGGTCCTCAACGGTCACCCCTTCTACTCTTTTTTCTCTCTCATTTTCCTCATTCATCAGCTCTTCAAAGTACTCTTTCCATCTTCCCAGCACACTTCTGTCATCAGTCAATACATTTCCCTCTCTGTCCTTTATCAATCTAACTTGCTGCATGTCTTTTCCATATCTATTTCTCTGCTGTGTGAACCAGTATAGATCATTTTCTCCCTGCTTACTGTCCAACCTATCATACAAGTCATCATACGCCCTCTGTTTGGCATTTGACACCGCTACCTTCACCTTCTGCTGTGACTCCCTGTACTCCTGTTTACTCTATTCGGTCCTCTCTGTGTCCCACTTCTTCTGAGCTAACCTCTTCTTTTGTACACAATCCTGCACTTCCTCATTCCACCACCAAGTCTCCTTATTTCCTTTCCTTCCAGAGGACACACCAAGCACTCTCCTACCTGTCTCCCTGATCACATTGGCTGGGGTTATCCAGTCATCGGGAAGCACTTCCTGACTACCCAAAGCCTGTTTCAACTCCTCCTTGAAGACAACACGACACTCTTCCTTTTTCAGCTTCCACCACTTTGTTTTCTTCTCTGCCTTTGCCTTTTTCACCTTCCTCACAATCAATGTCATCCTGTACACCACCATCCTATGCTGTTTGGCAACACTCTCACCAACTTCTACTTTGCAGTCACTGACTTCCTTCAAATTACATTGCCTACACAAGATGTAGTCGACCTGTGTGCTCCTACCTCCGCTTCATAAGTCACCCTATGCTCCTCTCCATTCTGGAAGAAAGTATTCACCACAGCAATCAACATCTGTCCTTCTGTGTTCGTGTCCTGGATACCAAACCTGCCCATCACTTCCTTGTCCCCTCTGTTGCTTGCACCAACATGTCCATTGAAGTCTGCCCCAATGACCACTCTTTAACCTCTGGGGGTACTCTGCATCACTTCATCTAACTCACTCCAGAATCTCTCCTTCTCTTCTAGCTCGCATCCTGCCTGTGGGGCAAAAGCACGAACAATGTTGACCATCACGCCTTCAATTTCTAACTTGAGACTCATCACTCTGTCTGACACTCTTTTCACTTCTAGAACATTCCTGACAAACACCTCCTTCAAGATGACTCCTTCTCCGTTTCTCTTCACATCCACACCGTGATAAAACAGCTTAAACCCTACTCCTAAACTTCTAGCTTTGCTACCATTCCGCCTGGTCTCCTGAACACACAGTATGTCCACCTCTCTCCTCTGCATCATGTCAGCCAGCTCTCTTGCTTTTTCGTTCATAGTTCCAACATTCAAAGTCCCTACTCTCAGTCCTAGACTCACGCAATTCCTCTTCTCTCTCTGCCTACGGACAAGCCTCCTGCCTCTCCTTCTTCGATGTCTTCGACCAACAGTAGTCCAATTTGCACCAGCACCCTGTTGGTTAACAGCACTGATGGCGGTTGTTGTTAACCCAGGCCTCGACCGATCCGGTATGAATTTCGTTTTGATGATTTGCATGAGAAATGTGGTCGAAGTTTTACGCCGGATGCCCTTCCTGTCTTAATCCTCTGCATTTATCCTGGCTTGGGACCAGCATGAGGGGGGGGGACACTGGTTTGCCCCCCCCCCCTCACGGCTGCATTATTTATTTCTCTGCTGTGCCAACCTGTATAAACCATTTCCTCCCTCTTTACTGTCCCACCTAGCATACAAGTCATCATACAACCTCTGTTTGGCCTTTGACACCGCTACCTTCGCCTGGAAGCACTTCCTGACCCCCCAAAACCTGTTTCAACCCCTCCTTGAAGACACTCTGAGTACGAGGCGTACCTACATAGAACGCTGACGTAATGACACAATGATGTAATGATGCTGCATCCATTGTTTACAAACGACAGACTGAACGTGCCCTGCTGCTTCCCAGTTCACTGCGTGTTACCCTTGTGTTGAGACGTCGTCTCTGTGATCTTTGTGTTTACATTGTTTTGCGAACTTTTGTAACCCTAAACAAATATGGTTGGTCAGAAATGTAAGCCGACTAGCATGGGTGAAAGTTTTCTGGCATATGCTGGAATTTCCGGTTTTCCCGAGACTGAATTAACTATGTACTCAGATTGGCGCAATCTACCATGCATACTCAGTGAAGCAAAAAGAGTTGTAAAATGAATGAAAACCTGAATCCAGAAAAGAAAGAGGACTCTCCGCTCCCCTGGTGATTCACATCAGTGCAGGCTGAGTATTAAACAAGTATTCAACGGCACCCTTGCTCACTTGAAAGACCGGAAGTCCGTATAACCCGTGCTTTGTCTCAAGCACAAGCAAATGAACTACACCTCACATATTGTAAGCGTTGATTGGCTGTTTTAAGCTTCATGTAAAGTGACTCAACTCAGCTGACCATCCGTTGACCATCGGAACCATTTACAAGCAGAAAGATCACATGATCAAGAATGTTAAAGATTATATTTGATACTGTATTTGATATTTTATGAGTGAATTTGATTCAAATTTATCTATGTGAAATTATTTTGCTTGAATTTAATTTATTTGAAATTAATGTTGATATTATTTGATATATTTGATATTATTTTACAATGTTATGTTTATAATAATTGATTTAGGGGTGTTTTATGAGATACGGGAATGGCATTTATGGATGTATAGTATAGTATGAACGTCATACGTCACTGGAACATACAGGAACAAGTTACGTTTTTTTTTATTTTCAATTTATGTTAAGCCATCCAGAACCAAACAAAAATGTAAGTTGGGGAGCGTCTGTACACACATATACATTCCTATACATTCACATATCCTACATACACATGCCGTAATTTTCGGCCCTTACGGCACAGTTAAAATCCTTTTATCTTCAAAAAAATCAATGGTGTGCCTTATAATCCAGTGCACTTAATTTATGGATGAAACTACATGACTCCATCGCACTGATACCGTCAAAACCCAAGTGAAGCGAACTAATTCAGAGCCTACCATCATTTCGGATGGATTAACCAAAGCATTCCAACTGTTATATGTTGGTGTCAACAGATCGTAAGTTAGAAGGATCCAAGCTTTATGTCCAACTCGTGTGTCTGCTCCACCCAGACACTGAAGATGAAAAATTTGATGGATTTGTGGAAGAGGAATGAACTCATAAAGTGAGTTTGTTGTTTTATGTGGTGTGTCTTATAGCCTGCAAAATACGGTGTATATATATATACACATACATACCTATGTATGTAGGATAAGTACGTGTACTGTATATGAGTGAATATATGTACATATAGGTATGTGTGTATATATGTGTATGTAGGTATATACACATGCATAGCCGAGTGTAGTTCCTTAATTTTCTTTTGTGCATTTTCTTCTTGTAATTGCTGCTAAGCTGATTTTCATTGTTTTCATTTTAACAGTTGACAATAAAGATCTATTTTGTTACGTAATGAACTTTCAGCCGGACCCAGAAATGCAGGAAACAGTGTTAGATGACACAGAGCCAATTTATTACTCAAAGGGGAAGCACTCAAGCAGGCGGTAAACATGGTGTCTACTGGCTATGAAGAGAAACACAATAAACATTAAGCACTGGGAACTAAGATGCGGGTAACTGGTCGAGTGCAGCGCTGAAACCACAAGCCATAGAGAACACAGGGAAACAAAGATGTGAAGCGAGACAATTTTATGGCACCGAGGTGTATGAGCTGCTTGTCTTTATAGTGTAGTAGATTAGGGAGTGGGATCAGGTGTGCGCGCTGCAATCAGCCCACTAGGGTCAACCACGCCCCTATGCCAAAGCCCGCAGTTGATTGAAACATATTTTATTCATTGAAGAAAGGGATTGGGCACAAGTTATCAAAACTTAGTGAAGCCATCTCTGCAGATTATTTTAGCCAATTCACCTACTGTGCATGTTTTTGGAATGTGGGAGGAAACCGTAGGACCCGGAGGAACCCATGCAAGCACTCTTGCTGTCAGGCGGACGTGCTAACCACTACTCCACTGTGCTGCCCACTGTGGAGCCTGCAGCGCTGGCAGAGTTAGAAGAGTCACTACATGCAAAGTCCCCCAAACACAGACCATAGCACTCTTTATCTTTATTGTCATCATTATGTACTAGTATGTAAGAAGTACGTACTGTCTAACTGTTAGAGAATTATTTAAATAATTTTAATGATTAACATCAACAACATGTTTAATCTGGGTTGTTGATCATTCATTTGTTTCTCACATGTTCATTTCCTGTGAGTTTATAGGTTGTCCACTGAAAATTAACACGGTCTGTCTGCTTTACGAGTAGTCTGTCTTGTTTCTGTACTTCATCAAACACTAGTTAAAATAGAAATCATTTAAGTTGAGTGCTCTTTACTTTCTGAGGATAAATATATATATATATATATATATATATATATATATATATATATATATATATATATATATATATATATATATATATATATATATATATATATATATATATATAATAAAAATAAAAGGACAGGACAAAGACTTTCTATTGAAACTCCATTTATCACTACAGATCTGTTTCGAGGGGTAGTGAAACCATCCTCTCTCTTCAGGTGATTATAGAAGAATGATTACAAAGTGCTGGGGGCGGTACTATGTCGATGAACATGGCGTCCTCTAGATGGGGTGGTGTTCATAATGTATTCGGGGGCCGGTTCCCTTAAATATTGGCATCGATACATGCATATATGTGCACACATTTTTTTCTTTTTTTTTTTTACATGCCCGTGGACTCATATATGTACACACACACATATATATAGATATATATATATATGTGTATAACAAAAATAAAAGGACAGGACAAAGACTTTCTATTGAAACTCCATTTATCACTACAGATCTGTTTCGAGGGGTGGTGAAACCATCCTCTCTCTTCAGGTGATTATAGAAGAGCACAGTGATAATTGGAGTTTCAATAGAAAGTCTTTGTCCGGTCCTTTTATTTTTGTTATTTGCTCTACCAAAAAGTATTGAGCACTCTCCTACGGAAGGATCTACTCAGAAAATCCTCTATATATATATATATATATATATATATATATATATATATATATTTTTTTTTTTTTTTTTTTTTTTATTGATTGATTGATTGATTTCAAAACTTGAATAAATATTAGTATTTCTGGAAAACAATAAAATTACTTTGTATCAAACCAAGCCTGTCATTTGTTTTATTTGAGGTTCAGCTGTGTTGCATTCAGAGTGGTGTGAAGACCAGCTTTCAGTCTAACCACATGCACTAAGTGTCCATATCAGGGTCTGAATGTTATTTTCCAACCACAGAAGAAACAAGCAGTGTATTTTCACAATTAGCCTCAGACTCTCTCACCTAGTGTTCCTCTGCTTCTGAACACTGAGTGCTTTTATAAACCTTCATTTACACTTTTGACTTTCAAGAAATAACCTGAATAATTTTAATGAATTTCCACAAAAGATGCCTGAATGTTCATTGATGTGCAGTGAACACAACAGGATCTTAAATTCAAAGTGATAAATTAAAAATGTAAAGATCATATAAAATAATATTTATTAACATAAAATATGATTACCCACACATTTATGGATGTGGTGAAGGCGGACATGAAGGTCGTTGGAGTAAGAGTAGAAGATGCAGAGGATAGAGAGAGATGGAGGCAGATCATTTGCTGTGTGGCAAACCCTGAAGGGAACAGCCGAAAGAAAAAGAAGAAGAAGAAGAAGAAATGATTATCCACACTGAAGTAATGCGGTGGTGATCTTTATAGCCAAGCACCATACTTAGGAGAGATTGGTATCACACCAATCTGATTTTTTTGTTGCAAATCACTGTGTCCGTACAGTATATGTGCACAATGATTATCATCGTCTTCTTCCACTTAATCTGGGGTTGGGTTGTAGGGGTAGCAGCCTGAGCAGCAAGGTCCAGACGTCCCTCTCCCCAGCCACTTCCTCTAGCTCTTCTGGGGGACACTGAGGCATTCCCAGACCAGTCAAAAGGCTCTGAGGTCTCTTCCCAGTTGGACATGAACATCTGAAACATCATACCTGGGAGGCTTTTGTGGGGCATTCTAACCTGATACGTACCTGAGACACCTCAACTGGCTGAGCTTCTCATCCTGTCAACTAAGGGAGAGCCCCATTTCCTGCATTGAGGTGTTCCCAGACCAACTGAGAGACACATCAAGTATGTTCTGGGTCAACCTTGGGGTTACTTCCCGAATGAACATGCCTGAAACACCACACCAGAAAAGAGTTCAGGAGGAATTTTAATGTTTCTCGAGCCACCACAACCAGCTCCTTTCAGTGTGCAGGAACAGAGGTTCTACTCCAAGCTTCTGGATGGAAAACGTCTCATCTTATCTCAAAGAGAGAGCCCAGACACCCTGAGAAGGATCAGAATCTCTGACACTATCTTATGAATTGAAAAATTGGAGAAAATGAAAAAGAAGGGAAAGACTATTGATCTCACATCAAACAGCAATACTACGTGCACAGGTGTGCTCCTTCATGTTCGTAGATTCCATTCATAGCAAAATACAGAAAAATTGCATAAATGAGACTTAATAACAAATTACTTTTTAACAGTTTATGAATGAGGCCCATTGATTTAGAATGGTGTGATGAACTTCTTCTTCTTCTTTTCCGTTCGGCTGTTCCCTTCAGGGGTCGCCACAGCAAATGATCTGCCTCCATCTCTTCCTATCCTCTGCATCTTCTACTCTTACTCCAACGACCTTCATGTCCGCCTTCACCGCATCCATAAATCTTCTCTTTGGTCTTCCTCTGGGCCTTTTGCCTGGTAGTTCCAACCTCAGCATCCTACGACCAATATACTCACTATCCCTCCTCTGTACATGTCCAAACCATCTCAATCTAGCCTCTCTGACTTTGTCTCCAAAACATCTAACATGTGCTGTCCCTCTAATGTACTCATTTCTGATCCTATCCATCCTCGTTACTCCCAAAGAGAACCTCAACATTTTCATCTCTGCTACCTCCAGCTCTGCCTCCTGTCTTTTCCCCAGGGCCACTGTCTCTAAACCATACAACATTGCTGGCCTCATCACCGTCTTGTACACTTTTCCCTTCATTCTTGCCGATACCTTCCTATCACACATCACACCGGACACTTTTCTCCATCCATTCCAACCTGCCTGCACGCGCTTCTTCACCTCTTTTCCACACTCTCCATTGCTCTGGATTGTTGAGCCTAAGTACTTAAAATCCTCCACCTTCTTTATCTCTGCCCCCTGTAACCTCAAAGTTCCTCTTGGGAATGGTGTGATGAACGTGCTATTGATTTCAAAATTCAGCAGATCTCAGTTAAATCGAGCGTCTGCAGAATATGCTGCACAAACACTTTAATCGGACTTGCAGGACTTTAAGAATGTCTTCACCTTGCAGCCAGATATCACAGCACACCCTGACAGGCCTGGTGGGGTCCATACCTTGATGATCGGTGTTATTTTGGATGGTCATGCCAGCCTACACAGTCTCAGGCAAGTGATTTTAATATTCGAGTTAAATGTTCAAGAACAGACTGTTCACCAATATCTATTATCATTAATAAATAATTTGACTGTTAAAAATCTCATTTATTACTCTTCATAAATATTTTACTGTTAATAAATAATCTATTACTGATAACTTTTATTATAATTTTTATTAATACGAGATTTGTAATTTGTGTGAATGGGAATTTTATTGTTGAAAAAAAATACATTGTAAAATGTTTTTCCTCCAATTTTACTGATTTGTTGACATATATTTCTTGAGGGACAGTGATGGCATAGTGCGCTGGATCGCTGATCCTATGATTGGGGGTTTGAGTCCCACTCTCCACAAGGTTGTCACTGTCCCCCCCAGTGCAGCTAACTGGGTTATCAAAGGCGGGCCATGTCTCTCAGTGTCTATGGTGAGAGGTTCATGTAAAAGAACCATTGCTGACTTTCATAAAGAGGAGCTGCAAAACCATCTGTGTGTTTCTGTTCCTTGCTAAAGGGTTGTGTCAGGAAGGGCATCCGACATAAAAACCTATTCCAAATCAAACGTCCAAATCATTCGCTGGAGCGACCCCTGAGAAAGGGAAAAAGCCGAAAGGAAATCTCATCTCATTTACACATATTTCTTGAGAATGGCAAAATGATCTATGAAAGCTCCTGTGTTACCTTATACGTGTTATATTAGTTATATATGATCTGTCATGAGGTGTGTGTGTGTGTGTGTGTGTGTGTGTGTGTGTGTGTGTGTGTGTGTGTGTGTGTGTGTGTGTGTGTGTGTGTGTGTGTGTGTGTATGTGTGTGTGTGTTGCAGGTTTACTTTCTGAGACTCTGAGTTCTTTAACTCTGGAGACAGAAGTTGGAGATAAAGTCACTATTTGGTGCCAACATGACATGACTATTACAGGTCACATCTTCTGGTTTAAACACACGAGTGATTCAGTTCCACTTCTTGTTGGGTGTAAACGTTTCTTTGCGTCGTCTCCATCAGAGAATTGTACATTCTTTACTGAGAGTGAGAGAATAGTGATGTCTGTTCAGGGCAGGAACACGTCTCTCACCATCACTGCAGTAAACGTCTCTGATACTGGACTCTATTACTGCAGCTACATGAAAGAGATCAAAACAGACTTCAGCAACTCGATCTTCTTACACTTGAAAGGTAAATGTTTATAAATGATAAAGAAATTGAATTCCGTAATATTGGGTGAAGTTGATTTTTTTTTTTTTCCAGACAGAAATGAAGCAGTTCCTGAGAACCCAGACCGAGCTGAAAGAACGAATGGTTTGCTTTTTTCCCACAATTAAGACTTCTTTACGTTGCAGGTCTGTGATTCTAAATGTATATGATGTGGTTTTAAAGGTGAAAATGTGAGTTAATATTATTCTTCAGGTTCAGAAGCTTATTTCTCTTCTGCTGAGTTCTTCCTGCTGAATGTGGGGTTCGGTTCAGTGATTGTGATTCTTCTCTGTGTTCTGATCTTCATCACACGGAAACACGGAAAAACTCACAGAGGTAAAGTACAACCTCAAATAACAGCTTTTAAGTTGTGTGAGAAGAAACAACATTGACATGATTCATGCTTCACTGTCCCAACTTTGATTAAAATATTTTGCAAGAATAAAAAGCGAATGAAGTATTTATTTAAAAAAAAGAAACTCACGAGGTAAAACACCAAAGAGTGCAGTACAGGACAAACATTTACAAATCATCATTTGTAGATTTAGTTTCAAATTACCCTCGCAAACTTTTCTGAATTAGGCTTGTAATAAAAATAATAATAATAAAATAATAATAATGTTAGAGGATGTCTGCTTTGCCTCATCGGCTCTTTTTCTGCCGTGCGTCAGCCCAGCCCCAGCAATCTCCAGATCTGGGAGAGATTTCAACAAAAGAGCCAAACACACGAGCGGTGTCGTGGATTGTTTATTCATACCTTAGAATCACACAGTGTTACAGACCGGGATATATTCGTCAAATTGTGGGAATCCAAAGGATAAGAGATACAGCAATGCTTTCAATACAAATCACATCTGTTCATTAGCAAAGAACAGAAGTAGATAAAGCAGGAAGTGTGTGGGGAGACACTTTCTCGTGAGAGTCTTACTGAGACGCTCCGGTCACACACACCTAATCATCACTCGTGCAGCAGGAGAAACACAGAATTAAAGAAGTAGACCCCGAGCTCAAAAACACCATTATACGTCTTTAAGAAATAATATGCAAAGGATAGTTTTTTTTTCCTTCAAATAATAATAATTATAGGCCCTTCAACGGTCTGGCAAGCTGTTCAGTGTGTACCACAGTTGGCTGAGATGGGTGCCAACCTCCCCACGAGAATCAAAGAGCTTATAAAATGAATGAAGAATGAATTAATTAATAATAATAATAATAATAATAATAATAATAATAATAATAATAATAATAATAAAGGGCAGTGGTGGTCTAGTGGTATGAGGCGCCGGATCGCTGATCCAAAGGTTGGGGGTTCGAGTCCGACTCTCCACAAGATTGTCACTGTCCTCCCAGTGCAGCTAACTGGGTTATCAAAGGCCGGCCATGTCTCTCACTGTCTATGGTGTGAGGCATGTAAAAGAACCATTACTGACTTTCGACAAGAGTAGCTGCAAAGCCGTCAGCGTGTTTCCGCCCTGGGATGGCCTGGCGAGCTGTCCAGGGTGTACTCTGCCCTCGCCCTGAGTTGGCTGGGATGGGCACCAGCCTTCTCGCGACCCTAATTAGGATGAAGCGGTTACAGAAAATGAACTGATAATAATAATAATAATAATAATAATAATAATAATAATAATAATAATAATAATAATGTTTGTTCTGTTTGTTTATTAGGTACTGAAACAGTAGATAATGAGGTAAGTGTGACACTACAGAACTTAAAACTACAGATAAGATTTCAAAAGATTGTATGAATATTTTAAAGAATTTGTATTTATTTTAAAGTAACTTCTAAAAGATTAAAGTTACAGCTGCAGGACATTTCTTGTGTATTTTAATCATAAAAAGAACCAAATGATCGATAAATGTGATATTAGATTTATTTAACTGCCTCGAACCTGTTCGGCAGCCAAAACAGACTCCAAACAACTCTTTTGGTGTCTTTCTATTAACCAAACGTATTATTATTTTATATCTGATGTTATTTTTATTTTTTCCTGAACATAAGAAAATAATCTATAATGTTCACGAGCAAACAATAATGATAAAATAAATAATAAATATAGCATGAAAATAAAATAATATAAACATTTTATATACATATACTAGTACATAAATACATATACTTATCAGGGTGGGGTCCACCCGAAACTGAGTGTGCCAGACCACCATGGAGCAATTTGTCTCATATGCATTTCTTTGAATTGTGGGAGGAAACTGGAAATGCAAATTCCACTTTGCCCAAGCACAGGAATTAAAACCAGGACTTTCTTGCTGTAAGGTTCTCCATTACACCAGCATAACCCTGCATACTATATAAAAATGTAATAGTGTGTGAAAGTAGTACAGCGGTCAATAAAGCATTCAGTTACTCTGTGAAAGCCTGAGCCACTCTGATCTAGAAAACTGATCAGCACCAACACGAGCTCATACTTGGATGGGGACTGCCAGGGAATAGCAGAGACAGTGAAGGGTTAGGGAAAGACCTGGCAACCTTCCCTGTAAAAAAAAAAAATCTGCTCATGTTTTTGCTATGATTCGCACCAACCCTCATTTTGTAAATATATACCATGTATTTATGAAATGTATATGATGTTATAAACAGTATATAAAATGCATATGTTATTTATCCATCATTGTAAAGACAATAAATAAACATTATTACAGCATTTTGCATTATTATATAACATTTTCTCCTGTCGTACAGTTCCGTCAGATGAAAAAGAAGAGGAGAGTTGACGGAGCGAAGTATTCATATGTTATATATTCCTCTATCAGTAACACAGCGGTGTCGGGGTCATGTGTGTACATTGTAGAATAGATTATTTATTTTTATAATGATATTAAATAATTTAGAACGTTTTCACCTCACTTTTACAGAATGTAGTATAAAATTGTTGAATATATACCAATCAGCCAAACCATTAACACCATCTATCCAGGTTGCTCCATACACAGCCAGCTGCAATGCATTATGGGTTCTGACTCATTTTTCCTGCCTCTAACACATCAGCTTCGAGACCTCACTGCTCACTTTGAGAATAATACTTTTCACTCTTTCATGTAAGGAGATAATCAGTGTTATTCACTTCACCTGATTGTAGTCATAATGTTTTGGCTGATTCGTGTAATGTTCTCTGTTCATTATTCAGTGGTGTACAATACTCGAAATAAACAGATCAGTTTACTTATTTTGTAGTTCTTTCTAAAAAAAATAATATATACATATAGAGTCTCTGCTCTTCATTTTAATCACAAATTTTAACTGTACAGATAAAAAAAAACTTTTGTCAAACGTATTTATGAACACTCCATGCTCATGTAATTTTTTTTTTTTTTTTTTTTAACTGAAGTGTTTGTACTTATGGGTCGCAACTTTACTTACTGTCAAAAAGCCAATCTGGGCCTGAGTGTGTTTGCATGCATATTTGTGTGTAAAGCGAGCCATATCTTTAACCACAAGCCTTTACTGAAACATACAGCATCTGTCCATGTAATGGTTCAAACATTTTCCAACCACAGAACTAGTACTCGATGTATAAAAATATACCCCCCACCCCCAATGTTGCATCCTCTTCTGACCACTGCCTGCTTTTGTTCACCTTTGTTTTGAGTGACTGACTACTGTAGTTATAACTAAATGTGATATGTGAGTGATATGGAGTGAATTTCTCCATTGTGAGATTAATAAAGCTGTATCTATCTAAAAACAATTTGCAATAGAATAAATAATTACCCCCCAGTGCAGCTACCTGGGTTATCAAAGGCCAGCCATGTCTCTCACTGTCTGTGGTGAGCTGTCCAGGGTGTGCTCTACCCTTGTCCAGAGTCGGCTGAGATGGGCATCAGCCTCCCCGCAACCCTAATTAAGATTAAGCGGTTCAGAAAATGAATGAATGCAAAATAAATAAATAAATAAATAAAAATGTTTTGTACACAATCATAAAAATAAAATAATTCTGTCTTCAAATTAAGAAAATATCCGGGGTCATCCCTGGGTCACTCTGTCATTTGTGGCCTTGCTTAAAGCAATGCATGCTGGTTCGAATTTTTGCCTGGTTCTTTTATATGCCTGCGTGGGTTTCCTGTGGGTACTTCAGTTTCCCCCCACAGTCCAAAGACATGTACATTGGGGATACTGGCTGCTCCAAATTGTATTTTATTCAATTATTATTTCCAGTATTTTAAGTTACAGTTGAGTAAATTTGGTTCCTAAGGTGGCAAGATATGGGTTTTGTACATGATTGTCCACATGTGTGATGAGACTTTTGTCAACGACTGTATATTTATAATTATTATTCGTGGTATTTTTACAATGTTATGATTTTGGGGGGATTTTTTTGTTTGTTTTTTGAACTGTCACCTGATTGATGTTTTACAATACTGCAGCTGTACCTGTTTTTAAGCTCTTTGGTGTCCATTTAATTTCAAGGATGCTTTTCACTTATCTCGTCTCATTCACTGATCATGACCACCAATCCTCTGAGGGTCATGGGGAGGCTGGAGCCTATCTCAGCTGAGACTGGTTGAAGGCGGGGCACACTCAAGACAGTTTACCACTCCATGGCAAGACAAGACACATACAACCATTCACACTCACATCTCGGGGCAATTTGTAACAGCCAATTAGCCTCAAATGCATGTCTTTGAATAATGGGGGGAAACCGGAGTACCCGGATTAAACCTACACAAGGATGGAGGTAGCATAAACTGGGGCCTGGGAACTGATGAACTTTGTTGTTAGAAGTCAATCCATCGCTTTCATATCTATCCGATGGCAAGCTACTGCAGAAAGGCTTTAATTAAAGCCTATATACAACTATTTAGAATTTAAGATGGGTTTAAATATACTTGGCTGATTCTGAACAAATTCCTGATAATAAAATTAAACTTTCATAAACTTGGAATTGGACATTTCTGTTTTGCATTTTACCTCAAAAACGTTTTCTGGGGTGTTTTCATTTCCAAATTTGATACCATACGTAGTTATTCCACTGTGAAGGTAAAAGTTCTGACATGTTTAAACTTTAGATAAATATTTTTTAACATCACACCAACCTAATATGCCCACAGAGGGTGTGAAGAATTTTGGATATTCAGTAGGCCGTCGTTATTCGCGGACGTTCAGTTCCGGCCCCTCCCGCGAATCAAAAAAATCCACAAGTTCTGTACCTGGAAGTAAAACCCTATATATCATATTACATGCACTAAAATATGCTTCTTAAACACATTCTATATCGTCTTACTCATTAATACAGTATGAATGTAGTAAAATGTAGTAATGATGAAGAAAAACTTTTTAATTTTGTACTGTGATATTTATTAATAAAATATATAAGCATTATACAGCATTGTAAATATAAAAGAACATGAAGTGTAATACAGTAAAACGGTTTGATAATTTGGATAAATATACAGGTACAGCACTGTATTGCATATTAGTGGTTAAAAATGCTTATCAGACGGCCACTAGAGGAAGGCATTGCATTTTATTTAATGTATATAAAGAACATAAGAGAACGTGAAGTGATCTTCTTTTCCTTTCTGTGTTTTCCCTTTTTCAGGGGTCACCACAGCGATGAAGTGTAATAAAATGGTTTGATAAACTTGGATAAACATACAGACTCAGCATTGGATTGCACATTAGTGAGTAAAAATGCTAATCAGATGCCCACAAGAGGGAGGAATTGCATTATTTATTGCACTGTACATAATCTATGTGTGTGTGTGTGTGTGTGTATCTATCTATCTATCTATCTATCTATATATATATATATATATATATATATATATATATATATATATATATATATATATATATATATATATATATATGATTTTCTGAGTAGATCCTTCCGTAGGAGAGTGCTCAATACTTTTGGTAGAGCAAATAAACAAAAATAAAGGACAGGACAAAGACTTTCTATTGAAACTCCATTTATCACTACAGATCTGTTTCGAGGGGTCGTGAAACCATCCTCTCTCTTCAGGTGATTATAGAAGAATGCTTATTCTTGAAGAATGCATTCTTCTATAATCACCTGAAGAGAGAGGATGGTTTCACCACCCCTCGAAACAGATCTGTAGTGATAAACGTAGTTTCAATAGAAAGTCTTTGTCCTGTCCTTTATTTTTGTGTATATATATATATATATATATATATATATATATATAGAGAGAGAGAGAGAGAGAGAGAGAGAGAGAGACATATATAGATAGATAGGTAGATAGATAGATAGATAGATAGATAGATAGATAGATAGATCGATCGATAGATAGATACATAGAGCTTTATTGATCTCACACTGGAGAAATTTACTGTTACAGGCTCTCGAAGTACCATCAGTACATAGCAAAATAGCTCAGAAAGGTGTAACATCATTGAGTCATAATATTAGAACAGCACAATAAAATATAAAATGAACAAAAACTATATATATATATATATATATATATATATATATATATATATATATATATATATATATATATATATATATATATATATATATATATATAAATAATGTACAATAAAAAATGTATACAAATATAAATGAAACTTGAGGGCAGAGTAGATGGATCGATATGGTTCACAGTCACAGGGGGGTAGATGTATATATATATATATATATATATATATATATATATATATATATATATATATATATATATATATATATAAGATTGACACAGCGTACTTTGATGAGATTTCGTCGTATGTTCCTGCATTTTAACAAAAAGGACACAAACTGAGTACAATACAGCATTTTCAATTAAACAGACAGCACTGTAGTTTTCAAAAATACCCACTAGGGGGCATTGCATTAAATCAGGGGTCGGGAACTCGTGGTTCATGCGGCTCTTTGACCTTTCTGGTGTCCAGGGGTTAGAGAGTTAAACCAGCTTTCAGCTGAATGATGGGAGAATCTGCCTAAGGCAGAGTTCTGCAACAGTCGGGTACCCACAGGCACCCAGTCGGAACCCCTCCAAAAATGCTCTTTTCGGGTTGAAAATTACATAGATGAAAATTAACAGTCACGGGTGTGGGCGGATATTTATTTGGTGTGGGCAGGGTGATTTTATGTGCGTGTTCTTGTGGACATATCAGCTACATTAAGAGTCTCAGTGTTTTTGACCTGCTGTGTTGGTGGATTTCCAAATTCTTGTGCCCATGGTAAGGAGTGTTCTTGCTATCAGCAGTGCGGCGAGCGAGAGATTTTTTCCACCGCCAGGGTTTGTTATCCAGGAACAGAAATCACAGCTGAAGTAAGAGACGGTGAGATTTGTTTATACACAGCAATCTTCGAATTAAATAATTCTCCTCCCAGTGACAAAATAAAAGACTGGGTGTGGTTTAGTGTCCACTCTGAGAATGGGTCGTCAGTGCAGCATTAAGCATTAAAATTATTTAAAAGAATGTTGAGCAGGCTCCTTCTTAAAATAAGTCTTCATATAATTTTCTGTGTTTCTGTCATTTTTGGAAATTAAAACTATTGGCAAAACAACATTAATATGATGAATAAAGAAAAAGAAAATCCCACGAAGGGATGGTGAGGTAGATACCCTACCCGTTATCACATCTGTCTGCAGCCCGCCCCACGCTTTGTGGGACAGATGTTCTTTTTCTTTATAAAAATACAAGAAGGACTCGAAAACATTCATTCATTTTCTGAACCACTTGATCCTAATTAGGGTCACGGGGAGGCTGGGATTTTTTTTTTTAATCTAAAATTTTGTTGCAAGCAGAATTGTAATTTAATTGTCTCTGTAGTCATTTAAATCAGTGCAACACATTGTTGTTTCATATTAACATGAAGGAAAAAGAGGGAAAACATTAAATACAGTGTTATTTGATTTTAAATGTCACAAAATGATTTGTGGCTTCAGTGTTTTCTTTAATGTGGAAAACAGGTCCAAATGGCTCTTTGAATGTCAAAGGTTGCCGACCCCTGAACTAGAAGCATCCAGAATACTAAGGCAGGTTCCATTCTGATGAATACCTTGTTTCATACAACATTCACCTTCTTAGCAAAACGTTTTCCTTCCTGAATCATATCAAGCAGTTCTACGTTTTCATACATTTCATACCTTTTTCTGGCTCTTTTGCGCCTTACCAGAAGCCTGAGAGGTGCGCGTGCGTTTGGGCGGCATGGTGGAGTTTAACAGTAATTTAAAACACACACACTTAAAAAGCACAGGCACAAAGTGCGCACAAATGAGGAAAAGGGGGCATTGCATTATCTCAACCAGTCAATAGGAAGGAGGACAGCCATTTGCTGAATTTGAATCACGTGGCAGTTGCTCAGCAATCCACGAATATGCAAGTCATGAGTGCAAAACAATGGGCAGTGGTGGTCTAGTGGTATAAGGTGCCGGATCGCTGATCCAAAGGTTGGGGGTTCGAGTCCCACTCTCCACAAGGTTGTCACTGTCCTCCCAGTGCAGTTAACTGGGTTATCAAAGGCCGGCCATGTCTCTCACTGTCTATGGTGTGAGGCATGTAGAAGAACCATTGCTAACTTTCGACAAGAGTAGGCTGCAAAGCCGTCAGCATGCTTCCATCCTGCGATGGCCTCGTGTAAGAACTCTCTCCGTGGAGGAAGCTCTTAGAGAAACCTGCACGATCTGGATTCCTGCATCTCAACGTCTAGGAGTACTCCGGGAGCAACAGACAATGAACCACACGAGTGAAATCAGTCTGGTTTATTCATCGGAAGCTCCTCGAACACATGCAGTGTCAGCTTATTTCTACAGAGGGATGTGCGTGCAAAGCAATAATTGCGTGTTCACAAAGCATTAACATATATGTTTGTGCACTGCGGCACTTAACACTTGGGGATGTGCATGCAAAGTAGTAATTGCGTGTTCACAAAGCATTTCCATATATGTGTTTGTGGCCTGCGGCGCTTAACACTTGGCTAATTCCATTTCAAAGCAATTCCTCATTGTTACTTTCCGAATCCCACACCCTAACCGAAACACAACACAGGAACGCCCACCCACCAGCTTCATGTGCCTAGCGCACATGTCACAATTACAAGAAGAACAGGAAGCTTTAGATACACAGAAGTTACAATACACACATAGTTGCATCTCATTTATCCTATCAATTTATTCCATCAATCCCCTCTTTTTATACTATGAAATATGTATAAATTCTGGAGCGGCATGCCGGAGCCCTCTCTTTCTTGTGGCATTTCTTCATGTGGAATGTTGGACACCGTAGGGAAGAAACCAGGCCGTGGTTGCGCCGAGGCTGGTGCTTGAAGGGCAGGCAGAGTCCCGTACCTCGGGGCTCCGGTAGCCTTCCCGTCCGGATGTATCCAAGTACTACACACACGACGTATTCTTGGGTCCATAGTCATCGCTGGATGTAGCCACACGACGTATTCTTGGGTCCATATTCATCGACAGAGGCGGAGAGCAGGCGGGTATATCGGGGTTCGCTGAAGGAACTGGCCAGGACCCAGATTCGATTCATCAATCATCGAAAATTACAGGGTCCAAACACGCAAACCAACAACAAACATATACATACAGGAACAAGCATGGTTAAATACGGGGTAAACATGCCGAAAAGAGAGTGGGGGAATCCCCAGCCATAGTTTGGACTTTCGTCGCGTCGCAGTTGGCCCGCTACGTCACGCATTTTTTTGTAAGTGGTGTAATTGTCCCATGCTGGGGTATATACATACAGGGTTCCTCCATCATGGGGAAAGAGAGAGCAAACAATACATTCTTCCTGGGTCACATCTCGTTTTACCGTGAAATTTAAATACTGCCAGAACATGTTATTTTCTGGATGACGGTAAGGTGTGCACCAACCCGGGACCACGCATAGTAGCCCGATTAAGGGCAGGGCAAAAGTGGTAGACATAACTTGGATTTTAAATGGGCGTGATCCGACCCGTGTGCGAGAGGATGTGGTGGTGATACTTAGGTATCTGGATCAGGTCTAGACGAGTAAGTCATTCACCCCAGAAGGGCTGGTGTCTCGAGACCTGAAAGAGATGTAATGCGGACAAAAATTTCACAAATACAAAGTGCACTTAATACATCATTGCGGACTTTTCTTCAGTCTGGTAGCATGGATCCACTGCGGAAAGAGGTCGGTTAGTACGGCGGTACGAGCAACAGCGAGTATCTCCGTGGGCTCACTGTAAGGGGTGTCTCTCAAAGGGGAATTTAGTTTCGCAAATTTTTTGACCAGCACCTTGTCTCCTACCTTGAAGGCATGAGTGCTTGTGTCTGCCGGGACCGAAGTACTCTGATTAGCGCGTTTCCAAGAATCGTTTCGGACCTTAACAAGGCCCACGGCATACTTGCTCATGTGTATATCTAAGTCTTCCATCCCCAAAGCCTGCTTTCCCTTCCTCCAAGGAGCGGGAAAGGGTCTCCCCATTACCACTTCGTAAGGAGGTAGATTCCCTAAGGCCACCTGCGAGGTCATTCGCAGATCCGCCAAAACCACGGGTAGTACTGAAACCCAATTTCTTGATCCAGTGGCGTGCATTGCCTTCCGTAATTTCCCTTTAATTGTTCTGTTTGTTCGTTCCACGATTCCGGAGGACTGAGGGTGATATGGGACATGGAAACACCAATTGATCTTTAGCTCTTGGGCCAACAGTTGAGTGACTTTTGAGGTGAATGGTGTGCCTTTGTCTGAATCAATTCCCAACGGGAGGCCATATCTGGGAATAATTTCCTGTGATAACTTTTGAACCACTACTCGGGCGTTTTCGTTCCCACATGGGAAAGCTTCGACCCACCGGGAAAATTTATCCACGATAGCCAATAGATATTTAAAGGGGCCCTGCCGGGGCATGTGAGTAAAATCTATCTGCCACTCCTGGAAGGGAGTATCTGGTTTCGGCAGATGCTGATGTGATGCGTGTGGTTTGGACACATTGTTCTGTGCACAAATCAGGCATTTGTCCAGAATGCTGTGTACCGTAGAGGCTAGTTGTCGTATACAAAAATCTTTTTCCATATCTGTCATCACCCCTCTTCGACCGCGATATGTAGGCCCATGAAACTCGCGGACAAGGAAAGGAAGACAGTGCGTGGGCAGACATAAGCGACCGGTCGAATCGAGTAGAATGCCGTCCCCCGAGGGCTGAGAGCCATGCGAGGACCAAAAATCAGTGTCTTCTGTGGACGCCGAGGACTGAAGGGATTTCAGATCCAAGTCAGGGAGGAGGGCGCTAAGCATGTGTGAGGTTGACACCAGCGCGGGCTACAGGAACGGCGGCATGGAGCCGAGCAAGGCATCCTGTTTAGCTGCGCGGTCAGCCAAAGAGTTACCCCGTGCCTCATCAGTGTGGTCAGAGGAATGACCGCGGGTCTTTACAATCGCTAAACGGAGCGGGAGATTGCAGGACACAATAAGGTCCTGGACCAAGGTGGAATGTGAAATGGGCTTAGCGTCAGCAGCAGTGAAACCACGAGATTGCCAGATACGGCCGAAATCATGCGCCACCCCGAAAGCGTAACGAGAGTCAGTGTATATAGTAACGTCCTGGTCGGAGGCGAGAGTGCATGCCCGAGTGAGCGCGTATAACTCGGCTGCTTGAGCAGAATTAAAGGGGAGCGAGTACGCTTCCAAAACTTGGTCCGGTAAGGAACATACCGCGTAGCCGTAGAGGAACACTCCGTCGGAGGGTTTTGAGCATGACCCATCTACAAACAGGGAGAGACCTGTGGAGGCTCTTACCTCCGCTTTCATAAGTCACCCTAAGCTCCTGTTTCTTCTTGAAGAAAGTATTCACCACAGCCATTTCCATCCTTTTGCAAAATCGATCAACATCTGTCCTTCTGTGTTCCTGTCCTGGATACCAAACCTTCCCATCACTTCCTCGTCCCCTCTGTTGCCTGCACCAACATGTCCATTGAAGTCTGCACCAATGACCACTCTTTCACCTCTGGGGGTACTCTGCATCACTTCATGTGAGTCACTCCAGAATCTCTCCTTCTCTTCTAGCTTACATCCTGCCTGTGGGGCATAAGCACTCATAACATTGACCGTCACGCCTTCAATTTCTAACTTGAGACTCATCACTCTGTCTGACACTCTTTTCACTTCTAGAACATTCCTGACAAACTCCTCCTTCAAGACGACTCCTACTCCATTTCTCTTCCCATCCATACCGTGATAAAACAGCTTAAACCCTGCTCCGAAGCTTTTAGCTTTGCTACCTTTCCACATGGTCTCCTGAACACACAGTATGTCCACCTTCCTCCTCTTCATCATGTCAGCCAGCTCTCTCCCTTTTCTTTGCATAGGTCCAACATTCAAAGTCCCTACTCTCAGTCCTAGGCTCACGCCTTTCCTCTTCTCTCTCTGCCTACGGACATGCCTCCCGCCTCTCCTTCTTCGACGTCTTCGACCAACAGTAGTCAAATTTCCACCAGCACCCTGTTGGTTGACAGCAGTGATGGCGGTCGTTGTTAACCCGGGCCTCGACCGATCCGGTATGAGTTTTGTTTTGATCATTTGCATTTTTAATGTGGCAGAAGTTTTATGCCGGATGCCCTTCCTGTCGCAACCCTCTGCATTTATCCGGGCTTGGGACCGGCATAAGGGGGAGAGACACTGGTTCGTGCCCCCCCGCCTCATGGCTGCATTATATATATATATATATATATATATATATATATATATATATATATACAACTACAGACACTAGTATATTGAATGTAAAGCTGATGGATTTTTTTTTTATATATACCATGTCAGTACATCGCAAAGTTTCCTAGTTTTTTTTTTTTTTTTAGATTTAAAAAAATTAAATCCCCCGTTTCTGATGAGAACTTTTTATGAGCCAAAATAAGGAATGCAGTGTTTATGTGTTTGTTTGTTTTTGTCTTTTGTTTGTTTGTTGTTTTCTGCCCTGCGATGGCCTGGCAATTTGTCCCAGGTGTTCTCTGCCCTTGCCCTGAGCTCTTGGCTGAGACTGGCAACTATCTCCCCAGGACCCTAAAGATGATTAAGTGCTTCAGATAATGAATGTTTGTTGAGTTTTTTTTTTTGTTTTGTTTTTTTTTGCTTGTTTGTTTGATTAATCGGGAAATGAGGTGACTGTCAAAATCCAAAAGCTTTAAAAGCTAAATGTAGGTGAAGTGACTGACACTAGGAAATTGAGGCATTCAGCTATTTGTTGAGGAGATATTTGAATAAATAGTTTGACCTGAAATCAGATTTTCCCCCCAAGCACAGGTGTGAAATGCTGGTAACTGAAGGCGGAGTAGGTGGCCCTGAGAGCCCATCAATACTGGTCTGTAGTGTGATTGTGGTGTTGAGACATCCTGCCTCTGGGGCATAAGCACTAACAACATTGACCATCACGCCTTCAATTTCTAACTTGAGACTCATCACTCTGTCTGACACTCTTTTCACATCTAGAACATTCCTGACAAACTCCTCCTTCAAGATGACTCTTACTCCATTTCTCTTCCCATCCATACCGTGATAAAACAGCTTAAACCCTGCTCCGAAGCTTTTAGCTTTGCTACCTTTCCACATGGTCTCCTGAACACATAGTATGTCAACCTTCCTCCTCTGCATCATGTCAGCCAGCTCTCTACCTTTTCTTTGCATAGTTACAACATTCAAAGTCCCTACTCTCAGTCCAAGGCTCACGCCTTTCCTCTTCTCTCTCTGCCTACGGACACGCCTCCCGCCTCTCCTTCTTCGATGTCTTCGAACAACAGTCGTCCAATTACCATCAGCACCCTGTTGGTTGACAGCACTGATGGCGGACGTTGTTAACCCGGGCCTCGACCGATCCGGTATGAGTTTTGTTTTGACCATTTGCATTTTTAATGTGGCAGAAGTTTTACACCGGATGCCCTTCCTGTCGCAACCCTCTGCATTTATCCGGGCTTTGGACGGCATAAAGGGGAGAGACACTGGTTAGTCCCCCCCCACCTCATGGCTGCATTTTATATATATATATATATATATATATATATACTAAAATAAATCGACAGGACAAAGACTTTCTATTGAAACTCCTTTTATCACTACAGATCTGTTTCGAGGGGTGGTGAAACCATCCTCTCTATTCAGGTGATAACCTTCAGATAATGAATGTTTGTTGGGGTTTTTTGTTTGTTTGTTTGTTTCTTTGCTTGTTTGTTTGATTAATAGGGAAATGAGGTGACTGTCAAAATCCAAAAGCTTTAAAAGCTAAATGTAGGTGAAGTGACTGACACTAGGAAATTGAGGCATTCAGCTATTTGTTGAGGAGATATTTGAATAAATAGTTTGACCTGAAATCAGATTTCCCCCCCCAAGCACAGGTGTGAAATGCTAGTAACTGAAGGCGGAGTAGGTGGCCTTGAGAGCCAATCAATACTGGTCTGTCGTGTGATTGTGGTGTTGAGATCAGGCCCTCAATTGGGCGAATTGTACTCAGCTTTACAGTAAAAGCAGTTACTTTGAAACTGGCTGCTCTGTGTTTTTGGTGATCTGCTATAAAATGCTTAGGTTGTACCTTCAGATATTCACTTCTAGACTAATGACTCCATCTATAGAAGTTCATTCATCATCAGTTCATTTTCTGTAACCGCTTGATCCTAATTTGGGTTGTGGGGAGGCTGGTGCCCATCCCAGCCAACTTCGGGTGAGGACAGAGTACATCCTGGACAGCTCGCCAGGCCATCGCTGGGTAACGCCAACGGCTTTGCAGCCTACTCTTTATGAAAGTCAGCAATGGTTCTTTAACATGCCTCACACCATAGAACGTGGGAGACATGGCCGGCCTTTGATAACCCAGTTAACTGCACTTTAGTGACAACCTTGTGGAGAGTGGGACTCGAACCCCCAACCTTTGGATCAGTGATCCAGCGCCCTATACCACTAGACCAACACTGCCCATCTATAGAAGTAAATCAGTAAAATATCAGAAACTAAAGATCACAACAATGGTTTCAAATTGTTACAATTTATTCACTGATCGCTTACCAGGCCCAACACTGACTGAACTAGAACCCGGTACCGTACATTCAGGTCTGTAGGACTTCCCTTTCATGCCCCTCGTCTCATTTCCCTCGTTTGGGCTCAGTGACACTGTTGGATGACCAGGACTGAATCAACTAAACATTGAAACAATTACGGTCTGGGCAGTGGTGGCCTAGTGGTGTAGGTGGTGGATCACTGATCCTAAGGTTGGGGGTTCGAGTCCCACTCTCCACAAGGTTGTCACTGTCCCCCCCAGTGCAGCTAACTGGGTTATCAAAGGCCGGCCATGTCTCTCACTGTCTATGGTGAGAGGTTCATGTAAAAGAACCATTGCTGACTTTCGTAAAGAGTAGCTGCAAAGTCGTCAGCGTGTTTCTGTCCCTTGCTAAAAGGGTTGTGACAGCAAGGGCACCCGACGTAAAAACCTCTTCCAAATCAAACGTGCGAATCAGATGATTCGCTGTGGCGACTCCCGAGTAAAACAGAAAAAAGCCAAAAGGAAGACAGACATAAGAATTATGGATGATGTTCGTTCATTTCCCGTCTTTGACAATCAGACGACTGGCATGAAGTCTGCTGCTCTGTGAGCTCCTCCCTGTGTTGTTGCTGCTCCATCTGTTTTCAGTGGATCTCTTTCACATTAACAGTACACACATGGGAGGAATATTACCAGCAAATAATAATGAAGTAAATAAAAATTGGAAGACATTTCTTACAAAGTGATATAGAAGCCTTCAAGGTCTGAAAACATGTGTTCCAGTCAGAGCACAAATAGGACATCTGATTTCCTACAACAAACAAACAAACAGACAAAACAACCACATACACACATAAAGATAAAATCTCATCTCATCTCATCTCATCTCATCTTCTTCCGCTTAGTCCGGGGTCGGGTCGCGGGGGCAGCAACCTTAGCAAAGAGGTCCAGACATCCCTCTCCCGAGCCACTTCCTCCAACTCTCCCGGGGGGACACCGAGGCGGTCCCAGACAAGCCGAGAGACATAGTCCCTCCAGCGTGTTCTAGGTCGACCCGGGCTCTCTTCCCGGTTGGACATGCCCGAAACACCACACCAGGGAGGCGTCCGGGGGGCATTCTAACCAGATGCCCAAGCCACCTCAACTGGCCCCTCTCAATGCGGAGGAGCAGCGGATCTACTCTGAGCTCTCCCCGGATGGCGGAGCTTCTCACCCTATCTCTAAGGGAGAACCCCGCCACCCGGCGAAGAAAGCTCATTTCAGCCGCTTGTATCCGTGATCTTGTTCTTTCGGTCATTACCCAAAGCTCGTGACCATAGGTGAGGGTTGGAACGTAGATCGACTGGTAAATTGAGAGCTTCGCCTTGCGGCTCAGCTCCTTTTTCACCACGATGGACCGGTACAGGCACCGCTTAACAGCAGAGGCTGCAGCGATCCGTCTGTCGATCTCTCGCTCCATCCTTCCCTCACTCGTAAACAAGACCCCAAGATACTTAAACTCCTCCACTTGGGGCAGGACCTCATCTTCGACCCAGAGGGTGCATTCCACCATTGTCCGACTGAGAACCATGGCCTCGGACTTGGAGGTACTGATCTTCATCCCGGCTGCTTCGCACTCAGCTGCGAATCGCTCCAATGAGAGCTGGAGGGCCCGACTTGATGAAGCCAAAGGGACAACATCATCCGCAAAAAGCAGAGATGATATCCGATGGCCACCGAACCAGAACCCCTCATCGCCTCGACTGCGCCTAGAAATTCTGTCCATAAAAATTATGAACAGAATCGGTGACAAAGGACAGCCTTGGCGGACTCCAACTCCCACCGGAAACGAATCCGAGCTGCTGTTACCAATACGGACCAAACTCTGGCTCGGTGATACAGCGACCGAATAGCTCATAGCAACGGATCCGAACGCCGTACTCTCGAGCACGCCCCACAAGATCTTTCGAGGGACACGGTCGAAAGCCTTCTCCAAATCCACAAAGCACATGTGGACAGATTGGGCAAACTCCCATGCCCCTCCAGAATCCTGTGGGAGCGTATAGAGTTGGTCAAGAGTGCTGCGGCCAGGGCGAAAACCACATTGTTCCTCCTGAATCCGAGGTTCAACTATCGGTCGGATCCTCCTCTCTAGTACCCCTGCATAGACTTTACCAGGTAGGCTGAGGAGTGTAATTCCCGATAATTGGAACACACCCTCCGGTCCCCCTTCTTAAAATTGGGACCACCACCCCAGTTTGCCAATCCAGAGGTACAGCCCCGATGACCACGCGATGTTGCAGAGGCGTGTCAACCAAGACAGTCCAACAACATCCAGAGTCCTGAGGTATTCCGGGCGGATCTCGTCCAACCCGGAGCTCGACCACCGAGGAGCTTTTTGACAACCTCAGTGACCTCCACTCCAGTGATGGGCGGACCCTCACCCGAACCCCCAGGGTCTTCCTCTTCCACGGAGGGCGTGTTGGTGGGATTGAGAAGGTCCTCAAAGTATTCCCTCCACCTCTCAACAACATCCCCAGTCAAGGTAAGCAGCTCCCCACCTCCACCGTAAACAGTGTTTGTGAAGAACTGCTTCCCTCCTGAGGCGTCGGATGGTGGCCCAGAACCTTTGAGGCCAACCGATAATCACTCTCCAGGCCCTCACCGAACTCCTCCCACGCCCGAGATTTTGCATCTGCGACAGCCTCGGCTGCAGCACGTTTGGCCTGCCGGTACCCGTTTGCTGCCTCAGGAGTCCCACAGGCTAATAAAACCCGATAGGCCTCCTTCTTCAGCTGGGACGGCCCCCTTCACCGCAGGTGTCCACCACCGGGTTCGGGATTACCGCCACGACAAGCACCGGCGACCTTACGGCCACAGCTATGGGCTGCCGCCTCAGCAATGGAGGCACGAAACATGGCCCATTCAGATTCCATGTCCCCGCCTCCTCCGGGCGTGGTTGTAGCTCTGCCGGAGGTGGGAGTTAAAGGCCTCTCGGACAGGGGCTCCGCCAAACGTTCCCAGCAGACCCTGATTACACGCTTGGGCCTGCCAGGTCTGGAAGGCAACCTCCCACACCACCGAAGCCAACTCACCACCAGGTAGTGATCGGTAGACAGCTCAGCTCCTCTCTTCACCCGAGTGTCCAGAACATATGGTCGCAAGTCCGATGACACGACTACAAAGTCAATCATCGAACTGCGACCTAGGGTGTCCTGGTGCCAAGTGCACTTATGGACACCCTTATGTTCGAACATGGTGTTCGTGATAGACAAACTATGACGAGCACAGAAGTCCAACAACGACACACCATTGGGATTCAGGCTCGAGAGGCCGTACCTACCGATCACACGCTTCCAGGTCACACTATCGTTGCCCACATGGGCATTGAAGTCTCCCAAGACAACGGCAGTCTCCCGAGGGAGCGTTCTCCAACACCCCCAAAGACTCCAAAAGGGTGGGTACTCTGAACTGTCATTTGGTGCATAAGCACAAATAACAGTCAGGACCCGTCCCCCCACCCGAAGACGGAGGGAAGCTACCCTTTCGTCAACCGGGGAGAACCCCAACATTTGGGCACCGAGACGGGGGGCAACAAGAATACCCACACCGGCTCGCCGCCTCTCCCCATGAGCAACTCCAGAATAGAAGAAGGTCCAGCCTCTTTCGAGATGGATGGTTCCAGAGCCCAAGCTATGCGTTGAGGTGAGCCCGACTATATCTAGTCGGTATCTCTCCACCTCACGCACCAAATCAGGCTCCTTTCCCGCCAGAGAGGTGACATTCCATGTCCCGAAGATCAGAGTAAGCAGCCGAGGATCAGTCCGACAGAACCCATGCCTTCGGCTGCCACCCAACTCACACTGCACCCGACCCCTAAAACTCCTCCCACGGGTGGTGGGTCCATGGGAGGGCGGACCCATGTCTCCTTTTCGGGCTGGGCCCGGCCAGGCTCCATGGGCATAAGCCCGACCACCAGGCGCTCGCCTTCGAGCCCCTCCCCTGGGCCTGGCTCCAGGAGGGAACCCCGGTGACCCGCGTCCGGGCAAGGGAGACTGATTCCTCTGTTGTTTTCTCATGTCTTAGGGGTCTGTTTTGAATCGCACTTTGTCTGGACCTTCACCCCGGACCTGTTTGCCTTGGGTGACCCTACCAGGGGCATTTGCCCCCGACAACATAGCTCCTAGGATCATTAGGTCACGCAAACCCCTCCACCACGATAAGGTGGCGATTCGAGGAGGGGTAAAGATAAAATTAAAGCAAAAAAAGCGTACTCTCTGTACGCTTGGGAAAATGTTGAAAATGTTGAAAATGTTGAACCGTCTCTAAGAGGGCTTTCAACTGAGACAGGATTAAATTATGCTTTAATTTTAATTTTTTTTTTTTTAAAGATAAAATTAAAGCATAATTTAATCCTGTCTCAGTTGAAAGCCCTCTTAGAGACGGTTTAACGTTTTCAACATTTTCCCAAGCGAACAGAGAGTACCCCCTCCCACCACCACCACCACCACCACCATCACCACCACCTACTCCCGAAAGCGTACAAATAAATGTTGATGATCTCTCGGCAGGATTCTTAAATAAGATATTAAACAAAACAATGGTCAAACCTCTTTTATAAAATAAATCAATGTATTTCCTTGATCAATACTTCTTTCATACCCCAGTGAAAAAATTAATGAAATCAATAAAAATATATACTTTTAAAGAATTATTTTTCATGACACCTGCTTTAATATTAATATTAAGACATTTGGTTTTAATAATAAAAATGACGTTGTTTTTAATAATATTATTTTCGATGAAAATATAATTCAAAATGTCTGCATTTTTTATTGGTCATTGGCTTTTGGACGACCATGCTTCAGTTTGTGATCAGCAAGGGCGTAGGCTGGACTAACCATGGGGGGGTTTCACATCTCGGTTTGATCAGAGCCTAAGCCTTAAAGGGGAAATGAAACGGCGACTAAATAAGTTGGCGGTAGATTAAGTATAGTTTATTGAATCGATTGTGGCTTAAATTTTATATTATAAATAAACCATTGCACACACAGCGGTTTTGTTTTATGTGCTTGTTGTATAAGTTATCCACCCGAAAGCCGCCATCGCTAAGTGCCCGCCGACACAAAGTTACCGTGACGTCACTGAATTGATACAAAGTACCACATAAAATATAGTGCAGACATACCACAGCATATGATATAAACAACATGGAATCACACGCTAACAACACGCACAGTTTTTCAGCAGATGACGATTCATCTATTACTCTCAGAAGACGAATCAAATATTATCGTTCAACCAAAAACATTCTCAAATATATTTCAAACTACATCTGCAAGTACATGTGCTAAATACATTTACAAATTGAGCTAAAGTTACTTATCTATTCCAAGGCACAAACAAATATTAATACATATTTACAGCACAAAAGCATACTATTAATTTTATAAAAGTCCTGAGCATTAGGCTGCAGATCCAGGCTGGATGGCTTCTGATTATTTTATCCATTCATTCTATTTAATGCAGCCATGAGGCGGGGGGGGCACGAACCAGTGTCTCTCCCCCTTATGCCGGTCCCAAGCCCGGATAAATGCAGAGGGTTGCGACAGGAAGGGCATCCGGCGTAAAACTTCTGCCACATTTAAAAAATGCAAATGATCAAAACAAAATTCATACCGGATCGGTCGAGGCCCGGGTTAACAACGACCGCCATCAGTGCTGTCAACCAACAGGGTGCTGATGGAAATTGGACTACTGTTGGTCGAAGACGTCGAAGAAGGAGAGGCGGGAGGCGTGTCCGTAGGCAGAGAGAGAAGAGGAAATGTGTGAGCCTAGGACTGAGAGTAGGGACTTTGAATGTTGGAACTATGCAAGGAAAAGATAGGGAGCTGGCTGACATGATGCAGAGGAGGAAGGTGGACATACTGTGTGTTCAGGAGACAAGGTGGAAAGGTAGAAAGGCTAGAAGCTTAGGAGCAGGGTTTAAACTGTTTTATCATGGTGTAGATGGGAAGAGAAATGGAGTAGGAGTCATCTTGAAGGAGGGGTTTGTCAGGAATGTTCTAGACGTGAAAAGAGTGTCAGACAGAGTGATGAGTCTCAAGTTAGAAATTGAAGGCGTGATGGTCAATGTTGTTAGTGCTTATGCCCCACAGGCAGGATGTAAGCTAGAAGAGAAGAAGAGATTCTGGAGTGATTTAGATGAAGTGATGCAGAATACCCCCAGAGGTGAAAGAGTGGTCATTGGAGCAGACTTCAATGGACATGTTGGTGCAGGCAACAGAGGGGACGAGGAAGTGATGGGCAGGTTTGGTATCCAGGACAGGAACACAGAAGGACAGATGTTGATCGATTTTTGCAAAAAGGATGGAAATGGCTGTGGTGAATACTTTCTTCAAGAAGAAACAGAAGCATAGGGTGACTTATGAAAGCGGAGGTAAGAGCACACAGGTAGACTACATCTTGTGCAGGCGATGTAATTTGAAGGAAGTCAGTGACTGCAAAGTAGTAGTTGGTGAGAGTGTTGCCAAACAGCATAGGATGGTGGTGTGCAGGATGACACTGATGGTGAGAAAAGTGAAAAGGCAAAGGCAGAGCAGAAGACAAAGTGGTGGAAGCTGAAAAAGGAAGAGTGTCGTGTTGTCTTCAAGGAGGAGTTGAAACAGGCTTTGGGTAGTCAGGAAGTGCTTCCAGAGGACTGGACAACCACAGCCAATGTGATCAGGGAGACCGGTAGGAGAGTACTTGGTGTGTCCTCTGGAAGGAAAGTAGATAAGGAAACTTGGTGGTGGAATGAGGAAGTGCAGGAGTGTGTACAAAAGAAGAGGTTAGCCAAGAAGAAGTGGGACATTGACAGGACCGAAGAGAGTAAACAGGAGTACAGGGAGACACAGCGTCAGGCGAAGGTAGCAGTGTCAAAGGCCAAACAGAGGGCGTATGATGACTTGTATGATAGGTTGAACAGTAAGGAGGGAGAAAATGATCTATACAGGTTAGCACAGCAGAGAAATAGAGATGGGAAAGACATGCAGCAAGTTAGAGTGATAAAGGACAGAGAGGGAAATGTATTGACTGATGACAGAAGTGTGCTGGGAAGATGGAAAGAGTACTTTGAAGAGCTGATGAATGAAGAAAATGAGAGAGAAAAAAGAGTAGAAGGGGTGACCGTTGAGGAGCAGGAAGTAGCAAAGATTAGTAAGGGAGAAGTGAGGAGGGCATTGAAGAGGATGAAGAGTGGAAAGGCAGTTGGCCCTGATGACATACCAGTTGAGGGATGGAAGTGTCTAGGAGAGGTAGCAGTAGATTTTCTGACAAGAATATTCAACAAGGTCTTAGAAAGTGAGCAGATGCCAGAGGAATGGAGGAGAAGTGTGCTTGTGCCCATTTTTAAGAACAAGGGAGATGTACAGAGTTGTGGCAACTACAGAGGGATAAAGTTGATGAGCCATACAATGAAGCTATGGGAAAGAATAGTGGAAGCAAGACTAAGGGCAGAGGTCAGCATTTGTGAACAACAGTTTGGTTTCATGCCCAGAAAGAGCACCACAGATGCAGTGTTTGCTTTGAGGATGTTAATAGAGAAGTACAGAGAAGGTCAGAGGGAGCTGCATTGTGCCTTTGTGGATCTGGAGAAAGCCTATGACAGGGTGCCGAGAGAAGAACTGTGGTATTGTATGAGGAAGTCTGGAGTGACAGAGAAGTATGTTAGAGTGGTGCAGGACATGTATGAGAGATGTAAGACAGTGGTGAGGTGTGCTGTCGGTGTGACAGAAGAGTTCAAGGTGGAGGTGGGACTGCATTAAGGGTCAGCTCTCAGCCCCTTCTTGTTTGCTTTGGTGATGGACAGGCTAACAGACGAGGTTAGACAAGAATCTCCATGGACTATGATGTTTGCAGATGACATCGTGATCTGTAGTGAGAGCAGAGACCAAGTGGAGGAAAATCTAGAGAGGTGGAGGTATGCCCTGGAAAGAAGGGGATTGAAGGTTAGTCTTAGTAAGACAGAATACATGTGTGTGAACGACAAGGACCCAAGAGGAACGGTGAGGTTACAGGGGGCAGAGATAAGGAAGGTGGAGGATTTTAAGTACTTAGGCTCAACAATCCAGAGCAATGGAGAGTGGGGAAAAGAGGTGAAGAAGCGCCTGCAGGCAGGTTGGAATGGATGGAGAAAAGTGTCCGGTGTGATGTGTGATAGGAGAGTATCGGCAAGAATGAAGGGAAAAGTGTACAAGACGGTGGTGAGGCCAGCAATGTTGTATGGTTTAGAGACAGTGGCCCTGGGGAAAAGACAGGAGTCAGAGTTGGAGGTAGCAGAGATGAAAATGTTGAGGTTCTCTTTGGGAGTAACGAGGATGGATAGGATCAGAAATGAGTACATCAGAGGGACAGCACATGTTAGATGTTTTGGAGCCAAAGTCAGAGAGGCGAGATTGAGATGGTTTGGACATGTACAGAGGAGGGATAGTGAGTATATTGGTCGTAGGATGCTGAGGTTGGAACTACCAGGCAAAAGGCCCAGAGGAAGACCAAAGAGAAGATTTATGGATGCGGTGAAGGCGGACATGAAGGTCATTGGAGTAAGAGTAGAAGATGCAGAGGACAGGGAGAGATGGAGGCAGATCATTTGCTGTGGCGACCCCTGAAGGGAACAGCCGAAAGGAAAAGAAGAAGATTCTCTATACGTCAATGTTTGTGTTCTAACACATGTGCAGGAACCGGAGGCGGGACTAACAAACTGTGCTTTATTCTCACACTCGCATTATGTTTGATTGACAGTGTTCAGCTATTATTGCTTACTAATATTATGTTTGTTGATTGGTCAGCTCAGGCGTTCACATGTGTAGTGCCAGTTACACATTATCTTCTGGTTTACTTCCTGACTCGAGTCATGCGGAACTTATCTCCCTCTTTCTCTTCAACAACAGTCATTAAGTTTATTCATGAGATTGTGAATACACATAATTTCTTGTCCAGCTGAACTGAACTCCTGCTGTGTGTGTGTGTGTGTGTGTGTGTGTGTGTGTGTGTGTGTGTGTGTGTGGGTGGGGGGGGTGCATGTGCACCCTGTGCACCCCCCAGCTAATGCCCTTGATCAGCTGCCTTCTGATGTTTCAGCAGCTGATACTGGGTTGGAGAGTATTCATTGAAGACTTTGTAGATATGCAACACCTCAGGTGGTTGGCGAATCGCGCATTGAGAGTTTCAAACGTACAAAAAAAAAAAAAAAAAAAAAAAATCATGAGCGCATGTATTATTGTCGATCTACATTTTTATATTAAAAAGCGTACACAGACATCTTACCCCCTCCCCCCGAGCGTACATTTTGTACACTTCGGAAAATGTTGAAAATGTTGAGTGACCCCTTACCACAAGCGTGGGAACACAGGAGAGGAATACTTCAATCAATTATAAAGTTAAAATCAAATCACCACGATTCCAAACCTGAAATGAGCACCACACAACACTACAGTATTACCTGCAGCGAATATAAATAAAATAATCTCATCTAAAACAAGCACATAAATCTTCATTATTGATGTACAAAATTCACATTTAAATCCTTCAGAAATATAAAACTGAACATGAACGATCATAGTGTCCTAATATACAGTTTTATTAAATTAATGTTATTCATGACAACAGCACAACCCAACTAAATAGGTGCCAAGCACAGGTTTTGTTCATGACTGATTCTGGTCCTCTCACCTTCAACCCTAAACCTTTGTAAACACACCAGCTAATCCTACCGCGAGCTCACTACTAATAATGCAGAGTTCTTATCCGGTTCATTCTCACCTGTTCTCTCCGCTTTCCCTGATTTCCTATCTCTCCCACTTTGTTTTGAATTTTATACACAGTGATTGTCTCCCTTTATCTCTTTATCCCAGTATTCATACCACTCTTTGTGAACCGCCTTCCAGATGATGCTTTTTCATCCGCTTTGGAAAGTTTAAACCCTCTCCAGGCAGGCCTTGCAAATTTGTAACTGCTAATTTGGTCCTGAGAGGGTTAATGCTTAATTCTAGTTGTTCTTTTGCGGTTTCCACTATTGCACATTTATCTTTTTTTATTATTATTATTATTTTTATTATTTCCATGAATCCCCGTGTGTGCTGTAAATCGTAGAAGCGTTTCATGTCGTGTCTATCTGCAAAGCCTTGAATCTCGTCGGCTTTGTTACTTCGCCATGTGTCTTGCATAGCGTGGAGATTTATCTAAACCTGTCTGCGCTTACTGACGTAGGCGTCTTTCTTCGAGACCGAGTTGGGATCACTCTGATGAGTTCTGAAGAGTTGACGTTTTTCTTCCAGCAGGGCTCTGATTTTGACATCATTTTCATCAAACCAGTTCCTGGTAGCTTGTCAAAGTACCTGTAGGGCAACAGAATGAACAGATGTCTTCAGAGAGTCCCAATTGTTTCCGGTCGCCTCATTCAGCTGGATTTCTAAACTTGCTCCTAGTTCTTCTTGAACGGAAGGAAGCTTGAGCTTGTTGATGTTGAGCTTCTTCACAACTGTCTGGCCTTGTGGTCTTCTCTTGGGCTGAATATGCAAATTGGTCTTAGAAATGATGAGACAGTCAGCACCACACATTGCCTTATTCACACGCACATCCCGCCTGTCCTTTGCTCTGACAATGACGTAGTCGATTAGATGCCAATGCTTAGATCGAGGGTGCATCCATGACGTTTTATTATGGGTTGGAAGGCGGAACATGGTGTTGGTGATGGCTAAGCCATGGGTGGCACACGTTCTGAGCAGGAGGAGATCATTACTGTTACATTTCCCTGCTCCATGGGGTCCTAGGACTCCTTCCCATGCCTGGTGGTCTTGACCTACACCAGCGTTAAAGTCGCCAAGGAGTAGGAGCTTGTCCGCCCGCGGAACAGTGGAGATGAGGGCATCCAGTTCTTCATAGTTCTTCTTAGTGTCTTCCGAGTTTGTCATGGTGGGAGCGTAGGCGCTAATGAGGGTTGCGGATCTCCCCCTGTCCAGGGGCAACTTGAGTTTCATGAGGCAATCGTTGATGCCTTCTGGTATACAATCAAGTTTTCATACGAGATGGTCTTTAATCGCAAATCCGACACCAGCCTCATGTCTCTCTTCATTGCTGCTGCCGCTCCAAAAGAAGGTATAGCCGCCTCCAATCTCACTGAGCTGGCCTTTGTCGGGAAAGCGTGTTTTGCTGAGGGGTGCAATGCCGACATTGTAGCTACGAGAGCCGTAAGTCTTTCTGGTCTCCCTTACTTACAGGTGGTTGAGTCAAGATGAGTTCTAACGTTCCATGACGCAAGGGTGAGCTTGAATATTTTCTTGGATATTTTCTTGTGATTTCGACCGCAAGATGGGAACCCACCAGCCACGGTATGCTGGCCAGGTGGTTGTGGAACAGGTTATGTTTAGAGCACCTTTTCTAGCTCTGTCCTCAGACTACGGAGGCAGGCAGAGCTATCCTAAATAGGGCTGCCTGGTTGCTCAGGGTGCTGCAAAACTTCCCTGCTGTCCCGATCAGAGAAGAACGACCATATGGCCTGAGCCGCCTGTGTGCAGGATTGCAGCTACAGCATCCAGTGATTCCGCACCTGCTGCTTTGCCATTCCCCCATCGCCACAGGACTTTGAGGATAAAGGGTTGTCCATGGTGGTGTTGCCATGACTTGCGCTGAACTTGGATTAAAGTGAAGGAGGCTTGCGCAGCACCAGCCTCACTCTCTCGCCCTGATGAGCCTGATCCCACGGCAAGACAGAGTCAAGACAGCTGGAGACTCATCGAGGGTGCAGGAGTTGCCGGAAAGGGACGAGATACGCCTTTTAACCGCGGGGCTCCACTCCGGATTTTCTCTCGGGGTTTACTCCCTTAGCCTTAACCATTCAAGGCCAACCCGCAAGGCAACAGGAAAAACTTGTTCTATGCAATCTTCGTGACTTCACCGAAACCCTGGCACGAGGGGGGGGGCTAAGTGGGTGCTCGATCTTGCCCAAGGATCTCCCACAGGCTAGTGGAGGGTAAGAGGTGCCTTACTTCTCCTGTTGGTGGAAGATTTTTCCACCCCGCCCCACCCGCAATGTTAGTTCTCTGATAATGCTTATGCTTATTAAGACAGTGCCAGACCACATACTGCGCAAATAACAAAGGCATGGCTGCGTGAGAAGAGGGGGCGGTGCTTAACTGGCCTGCCTGCAGCCCTGAGTTGTCTCCTCGAGAGAATGTTTGGTGTATTTTAAAAGTCAAATTGCGTCGGAAAGAACCCGTACTGTTGCACATCTAAAAAGTTGTCTGTGGGAAAAATGGGAAAAATTAACACCTGCAACACTTAATCGCTTGTTTACTTTAGTCCCTAAACATGTTTTAATTGTAGTTAAAAGGAATGTAAACAATACAAAGTGGTAAATACAGGACCGTCCCAACTTTTTTGGAATGTGCTGATAGTGTGAACGGCAAGAATCGATGTTTGTTTACAAATGAAATGATGTTGACCCGACAAAATATGAATTATCTTGTATTCTTACAGTCTGCAATGAAACAACTTCGGGGAAATTTGTAAATGACTATTTTTTATTATTCATATTTTCCAGTGTCTCTACTTTTTCTGATTTGGGATTGTAGTATAGATGAAAGAATTGTTCTAAAAATCCATACAGGAGCTTCCATACAGCTGAAAGTCTGTCCAACCAGTTACACACTACCTTCATTTATTAATTGGTTAATTTATTAATTACACGCTACCTTCATTTATTAATTGGTTCACATGTCAGTGGATTAAACCCTGGAGCCGAGACACAGAATCGTGAATATTTAATTATTCTTGACCCACCCAGGGAACACTTTTCCAACTTCCTTGATTTTGGCCACAGGTGACGTGATGCGTCTGTCAATGTTACATGACATTAAATTAAAGTGGCTTTCGAATTGATTGTGTGGATAACATTATTTTTTATTGAACATTATTGCTTCATTTAGAATCCCAACTTTGTAGATTGAGAAGAACTTTGATGTTTTTTATGATTTTTAATAAATGTTCCCAAAACCAAATAATGACACGTTTATATTTAAATTGTTATTGTTTACAGATTAATTATATCTGAATGGGTGTTCTCTTTTTCACACATCATTCCCTCGTGAATGACTAATTACATTTAACGCTTGCTTTAAGGAGTGTGTGTATCACACACACACACACACACACACATCCGTGTCCAGGATGAACAGCACGGTGGTGATGTTTTTGGACAGCGTGGAGAAAGTGAACGGAGTTGTAGAGAGCGGTTTTGTGCTTCAGGGAAGTTTCACTCCCGTTCTCTCGCTGGTTAATCCCGCCAAACGCGTTACTATTTCAAACGTGCCGCCGTTTGTCCGTTATGAGCTTCTGGAGCGGGAGTTGTCCCGATACGGCCAGATTTTGTCACCGATTTGAATGATCTCATTAAATTGTAAGTCCCCACACCTGAAACACGCCGTTTCCTTCAGACGGCAAACGATGATGATTCTTTAAAGCCCCGAGAAGCTGAACTTGGCTTTGGAATTTAAAGTTGATAATTTTGACTACATCATTCACGTCACGTCGGGGAACATGAAGTGTTTCAAGTGCGGCATGGAAGGACATCTTATCCTGTCGTGTCCGGAGGGGGATGAAGCAAAGCGGTCTGCTGCCGCCTCCCGTACTCCGACGGAGCAGGGAGCGGGACTGGCCGCGGCGGATGCGCCCGAGCCGGCGGCGGAAGCGGCGGCGCTGGGGAAACCGATAACCAAACTGTTTGGAAGCCCTGCCAATTTGCACGAGACAGCAACAACAACGGTTCGGAAACTGGGAAAATGGTTTCTCACAGCCTGGAGACACAGACGGACGGTGTGCAGTCCAGCACAGACACCACGGTGATCGCACAGGTAAATAACTCACAGGTGGAGGGTAATGGGTGTGTACAACATTCACATGGTGATTATCAGATGGAGTTGGGGACACAGAGGGAAAGCGTGGGGCAGATAGCAGCTCGGGTGGCAGCTATGGAGGAATTAGGTGAGGAGGATGAAGAATTAATAGTTGACCAGTTAGAAACGGTAGTTAGAAGAAAGTTCACAAACACAGAAAACAGCATTTCAAACAAAATAAAAAACGCCTCAAAAGGGAAAACCTGTCTGTCCCACGGCTTGTCTGAGAATGGACACAGACACGGCGTACACCGTGGAAAAAAATACAAACGGTTTACATGACAATAAAGGGGCTCCAATTAAAGCCGAAAACTTTTTTTCGGACCTCAGACTATTTATTGACCAATGCAGCAGTGAGGGGGGGGGGGGGGGCACAAACCAGTGTCTCTCCCTCACGCCGGTCCCAAGCCCGGATAAATGCAGAGGGTTGCGTCAGGAAGGGCATCCGGCGTAAAACAAATGCCAAATAAACTATGCGAATCACAAGAAAGAACCATATACCGGATCGGTCGAGGCCCGGGTTAACAACGACCGCCATCAGTGCCATCAACCAACAGGGTGCTGATGGAAATTGGACTACTGTTGGTCGAAGACGTCGAAGAAGGAGAGGCGGGAGGCGTGTCCGTTGCCAGAGAGAGAAGAGGAAAGGCATGAGTCGAGGACTGAAAGTAGGGACTTTGAATGTTGGAACTATGACAGGAAAAGGTAGAGAGCTGGCTGACATGATGCAGAGGAGGAAGGTGGACATACTGTGTGTTCAGGAGACCAGGTGGAAAGGTCGCAAGGCTAGAAGCATAGGAGCAGGGTTTAAGCTGTTTTATCACGGTGTGGATGGGAAGAGAAATGGAGTCGGAGTCATCTTGAAGGAGGAGTTTGCCAGGAATGTTCTAGAAGTGAAAAGAGTGTCAGACAGAGTGATGAGTCTCAAGTTAGAAATTAAAGGTGTGATGGTCAATGTTGTTAGTGCTTATGCCCCACAGACAGGATGTGAGCGAGAAGAGAAGGAGAGATTCTGGAGGGAGTGAGATGAAGTGATGCAGAGTACCCCCAGAGGTGAAAGAGTGGTCATTGGTGCAGACTTCAATGGACATGTTGGTGCAGGAAACAGAGGGGACGAGGAAGTGATGGGTAGGTTTGGTATCCAGGACAGGAACGCAGAAGGACAGATGTTGGTAGATTTTGCAAAAATGATGGAAATGGCTGTGGTGAATATTTTCTTCCAGAAGAGAGAGGAGCATAGGGTGACTTATAAAAGTGGAGGTAGGAGCACACAGGTAGACTACATCTTGTGCAGGCAATGTAATTTAAAGGAAGTCAGTGACTGCAAAGTCATAGTGGGTGAGAGTGTTGCCAAACAGCATAGGATGGTGGTGTGCAGGATGATGCTGATGGTGAGGAAGGTGAAGAAGGCAAAGGCAGAGCAAAAGACAAAGTGGTGGAAGTTGAAAAAGGAAGAGTGTCAGGTTGTCTTCAAGGAGGAGTTGAAACAGGCTTTGGGTGGTCAGGAAGTGCTTCCAGATGACTGGACAACTACAGCTAATGTGATCAGGGAGACAGGTAGGAGAATACTTGGTGTGTCATCTGGAAGGAAAGTAGATAAGGAGACTTGGTGGTGGAATGAGGAAGTGCAGAAGTGTGTACAAAGGAAGAGATTAGCTAAGAAGAAGTGGGACATTGAGAAAACCGAAGAGAGTAAACAGGAGTACAGGGAGACACAGCGTAAGGCAAAGGTAGCAGTGTCAAAGGCCAAACAGAGCGCGTTTGATGACTTGTATGCTCGGTTGGAAAGTAAGGAGGGAGAAAATGATTTATATAGGTTGGCACAGCAGAGAAATAGAGATGGAAAGGACGTGCAGCAAGTTAGATTGATAAAGGACAGAGAGGGAAATGTATTGACTGATGACAGAAGTGTGCTGGGAAGATGGAAAGAGTACTTTGAAGAGCTGATGAATGAGGAAAATGAGAGAGAAAAAAGAGTAGAAGAGGTGACTGTTGAGAACCAGGAAGTAGCAAAGATTAGTAAGGGTGAAGTGAGGAGGGCATTGAAGAGGATGAAGAATGGAAAGGCAGTTGGTCCTGATGACATACCGGTGGAGGTATGGAAGTGTCTAGGAGAGGTAGCAGTAGATATTTAACAAGGTCTTAGAGAGTGAGAGGATGCCAGAGGAATGGAGGAGAAGTGTGCTGGTGCCCATTTTTAAGAACAAGGGAGACGTGCAGAGTTGTGGCAACTACAGAGGGATAAAATTGATGAGCCATACGATGAAGTTATGGGAAAGAATAGTGGAAGCTAGACTAAGGGCAGAAGTCAGCATTTGTGAACAACAGTTTGGTTTCATGCCCAGAAAGAGCACCACAGATGCAGTGTTTGCCTTGAGGATGTTAATGGAGAAGTACAGAGAAGGTCAGAGGGAGCTGCATTGTGCCTTTGTGGATCTGGAGAAAGCATATGACAGGGTGCCGAGAGAAGAACTGTGGTATTGCATGAGGAAGTCTGGAGTGGCAGAGAAGTATGTTAGAGTGGTGCAGGACATGTATGAGAGATGTAAGACAGTGATGAGGTGTGCTGTCGGTGTGACAGAAGAGTTCAAGGTGGAGGTGGGACTGCATCAAGGGTCAGCTCTCAGCCCCTTCTTGTTTGCGATGGTGATGGACAGGCTCACAGACGAGGTTAGACAAGATTCCCCATGGACTATGATGTTTGCAGATGACATTGTGATCTGTAGTGAGAGCAGAGAACAAGTGCAGGAAAATCTAGAGAGGTGGAGGTATGCCCTGGAAAGGAGAAGAATGAAGATTAGCCTCAGTAAGACAGAATACATGTGCATGAATGACAAGGACCAAAGAGGAACGGTGAGATTACAGGGAGCAGAGATAAGGAAGGTGGAGGATTTTAAGTACTTAGGCTCAACAATCCAGAGCAATGGAGAGTGTGGAAAAGAGGTCAAGAAGCGTGTGCAGGCAGGTTGGAATGGTTGGAGAAAAGTGTCCGTGTGATGTGTGATAGGAGGGTATCGGCAAGAATGAAAGGAAAAGTGTACAAGACGGTGTTGAGGCCAACGATGTTGTATGGGTTAGAAACAGTGGCCCTGGGGAAAAGACAGGAGGCAGAGTTGGAGGTAGCAGAGATGAAAATGTTGAGGTTCTCTTTGGGAGTAACGAGGAAAGATAGGATTAGGAATGAGCACATCAGAGGGACAGCACATGTAAGACGTTTTGGAGACAAAGTCAGAGAGGCTAGATTGAGATGGTTTGGACGTGTACAGAGGAGGGATAGTGAGTATATTGGTAGTAGGATGCTGAGGTTGGAACTGCCAGGCAGAAGGCCCAGAGGAAGACCAAAGAGAAGATTTATGGATGTGGTGAAGGACGACATGAAGGTAGTTGGAGTAAGAGTAGAAGATGCAGAGGATAGGGTGAGATGGAGGCAGATGGTTTGCTGTGACGACTTCTGAAGGGAAAAGCTGAAAGGAAAAGAATAAGAAGTCTGAGGTACTTGATTTTAATATTAAATCTCCCCTTTAAAGAGGTGCGGTGGGAACAGAACCAAAATGACTGATCTATAACTACATGTCTGACGTCATGAAGAGCTGTTACCGAAAGGGAATGTTTCGTATTATTTAGTGGATCATTCTAATCCCACCCAGATGCTGTTCGAATAAATGATGATCCATGTAGCTGCCAGACGGTACATGATGAATGATGAAGGAAATATTGATGGATTTGAGTGAAAAAATTGATTTAAAGGTTGTTCGTTTTATTTTATTTTCAGGATTGCTTTATTGTAGCCCAACCCAGCCGATTCCAGTGGTGGAAGCCTCACAGCACAAACAGCTGGAGTGAAAACAGATCAAATTTTTAACACTTTAACTAAACTAGGAGACAACAGCTGGCGGTGTAACACTGAATTTGAGTAAGACTGAACAATGAGGAACTCATGAATATTGGATAAATATTGCTGAATTCTGACCTCGAACATTATTATTTTTGTTGTTGTTGTTGTTGTTATTTTTATTATTATTATTGGACAGGGGTGGTCCTCACTTTCTCACTATCTTGTGTTTGGTTTAGATATAATATAAATAAGAAAACAAGACGTGTTTTCTTGGGTGACCCTACAAACACAACTTCTGGGATCATAAGGACTCTTAAAAGCCTCCACCCCGATAAGGTGGTGATTCAAACAGCAAGCATTGAGTGTTTTTGATATCCTTTATCAGTGGTTACTTTATTTGTAACAGTCTTCTTATTTATGTAATTATACACTGCATGATCTTCAGTTATCCAGTGTTGGTGAGTCTCTCCTTCTATAAGTACGTATATGTAACTTATGTAAGTGTGTTTGGTTGTTGTATGCAACTACTAACTACATGCAGAGTTCTTGCTTTCAGCCTCACAGCCAAAAGCAGTGCTCGAAGGTGAGCCCAGTGCGGAAGCCTCACTCTGCCAGTCCATAGCCTCTGCAACAGCAAACCTTAAAAAGTGCCTCCTTGTGGCAAGCAACGCATGGTAACTGTGCACCTTGCGGTCCCAGGCTAAACTGCAAAGGACTTGGAGGAGATCTGGCCCCCAGACATGTGGGATACGCCCTGATGTCAATGAACCAGGTCCCCAACTATTGGTAAATAGTTCCGCTGCCTTGTGGACTCCTCTTTTGGGGATAGGCTAAGGGAGTAAACCTTGACAGAAAATCATCCCGGATGAAGGTCACTCACTGATACCTCAACGGACCCTCTCTTGTCACTGACTATGGGAAGGAACAACCCAGACAGAAAACATTTTGCGGAGGGCCAGCTACCCGCCCAGAGTAAAATATAGCTACGGAATCTATCACAAGAACAAACCTTCAGTCTTTTGCCAACAACCTCACAGCCTCGATAGCTAGAATGACGACTGCTATCCAAAGCTTGACTCGTCAAGATGGTGCCATTTTGACTTGAGGAAGTAAGCGGGAGAACCTTAATTACATAAAGAAACCTTTGAGAGTGGGATTATAGAACACCAGAGCACTATATAAGAAAAGCAACAAGGAACAACTCATGAAAGAACTAGAAAGGTACAGCATAGATCTATGTGGCATGTGTGAAACTCATCTTACAGGTATCGACGTGGAGAATGTTGAAGGATAGACATTGATCAATTCTGGAAAAGATAACATCCATGAGCATGGAGTTGGACTAGCACATTAACAAAGAACAAGAGCAAGTCTAATGTCATATGAGAACATCAACGGAAGAATACTCAAAGCTAGGTTATATGCAAGACAGGTGAAACTCAGTGTAATAGTGGCTTATGCACCAACAGAAGAAGCTGATGAAGAAGTAAAAGACATATTTTATGAAGATCTAAATACAGTAACAGATAGCTTATCAACACATGATGTAAGACTTATTATTGGAGACTTCAATGCAAAAGCTGGCGATGATAACAAACAGTAGTCATCGGTAATGGGTCAACATGGAGTTGGAGTCCGTAACAACAATGGAATGAGATAGTGGAATCATTGTGCAGAGAATGACATGGTTATTGGAGGAACACTATTTGCCCACAAGACCACACACAAAACCACATGGACGTCACCAGATGGCAATACTCACAATCAGATTGACCATGTGATGATAAATGGCAAATGGAGAAAATCACTACGAGATGTGAGAGCAGATAGGGGAACAGATATTGGTCGTGATCATGAGCTTGTTATCGCCAAGGTTCAATTGAAACTGGCAGCTCAGAAGAAATCAAGAAAAGAGCTAAAGATCCAAAGCAGTAATCTGATTCTCCCTCAATCCAAACAAGAATACCACAACAAAATTTCACAGCGGTTCGATGCACTCTCTGATCTGAAGAGCACTTAAGAGAACTACTAAATGCACAACCACCCAAAGAGTCAGTAGCTGAAACTGAAGTAGAGATAGAATGGGAAGAACTGGGCATTGATATGAGTGACCCTACATAAACAAAAGTAGACAAATCAGTAAATAGGGGAAAGACCAATAAGGCACCAGGATATGATGAAATAACAGCAGAGATGTTGAAAGCAGAAGGTTGTAAACTTTATGACTAGCTTACTAGAGTGTGCGTCGCAGAATGGAGATCTGAAGACTCTCCAGAAGATTGGAAGAAAGGTACCATATTAAACTACCAAAGAAAGGTGACCTGAGGTGACCTATGTAGCAATAACAGAACTGTCACACTGCTGAGCATAGCCGGGAAAGTTTACTGCACTATTGTCTTACTGCGAATTCGTGATGCTGTCGACAAACGACTGCGAGAAAGCCAAGCAGGGTTCAGGACTGGAATACCATGGGTAGACCAGTGCTTTGCGTTGAGACAACTGATTGAAAAGAGTTTGGAGATGCAACTTCCAGTCAAAATCAACTTCACTGACTTCAAAGCTGCTGCCTTTGACAGGGTACAGAGAGAATCACTATGGAAAGTCTTAAGGGTGTCTGGAATTCCAGCAAAAATAGTTGCCATCAGGAACACATACGAGATGTCAGAATGCTGTGTGAAAGTGGATGGTGATACAACAAGTTGGTTCCCGTGACAGCAGGAGTCAGACAGGGCTGCATTTGGTCACCTTTGTTATTTTGTATACTCATTGACTGGGTGCTGAAGAATGCCCTTGACAAGAACGACACAGAGATAGTACTAGAATTAAGAAGGAGTTCCCAATACCAACAACAAAGGCTCCCAGATCTAGAATTTGCTGATGATCTTGCACTGATTATGCATGAGGAAGTCTGGAGTGGCAGAGAAGTATGCTAGAGTGGTGCAGGACATGTATGAGAGATGTAAGACAGTGGTGAGGTGTGCTGTCGGTGTGACAGAAGAGTTCAAGGTGAAGGTGGGACTGCATCAAAGGTCAGCTCTGAGCCCCTTGTTTGCTATGGTGATGGACAGGCTGACAGATGAGGTCAGACAAGATTCCCCATGGACGATGATGTTTGCAGATGACATTGTGATCTGTAGTGAGAGCAGAGAACAAGTTCAGGAAAATCTGGAGAGGTGGAGGTATGCCCTGGAAAGGAGGGAAATGAAGATTAGCCTCAGTAAGACAGAATACATGTGCATGAATGACAAGGATCCAAGAGGAACAGTGAGATTACAGGGAGCAGAGATTAGAAAGGTGGAGGATTTTAAGTACTTAGGCTCAATAATCCTGAGCAGAGATGAAAATGTTGAGGTTCTCTTTGAGAGGAACGAGGATGAATAGGATTAGGAATGAGCACATCAGAGGGACAGCAAATGGAAGACGTTTTGGAGGCAAAGTCGGAGAGGCTAGTTTGAGATGGTTTGGACATGTACAGAGGAGGGCTAGTGAGTACATTGGTAGTAGGATGCTGAGGCTGGAACTACCAGGCAGAAGGCCAAGAGGAAGACCAAAGAGACGATTCATGGATGTGGTGAAGGAGGACATGAAGGTCGTTGGTGTAAGAGAAGAAGATGCAAAGGATAGGGTGAGATGGAGGCAGATGATTCACTGTGGCGACCCCTGAAGGGAAAAGCCGAAAGGAAAAGAAGAAGATTGCACTGATTGATAACCCAGAAAATAGACTCCAGCATGCAACATCACAAGTTAAAAAAAAAAGGACCCAAAGTGGGACTCATTGCAAATGCTAAAAAGACATGGCGATCTCAAAAGAACATGTGAACCTTAACATCAAAATGGGAGAAGGTGAAACATTAGAAAATGTAGATGAGTTTGTGTATCTAGGAAGCACTATGACACATAATGGTGAGCTCACCCCTGAACTGAACTACCGTATAGGGAGAGCTGCAGATGCCTTCACCAAGATCTTACCAGTCATTACCCACAGATCTGTCAGCATGTCAACAAAAACCCAGATGTTCCAAGCAGTAGTCATCACCACCCTGCTATATCTTGCCGCCTATATAGATTTTCGCAAGGCGTTCGACTCAGTGGATAGGGAGGTCCTCTGGGGCGTACTTCGTCTACGTGGGATCCCGTCGGCTCTGGTCTGGCTGATATCGTCGCTGTATTCTGGGACAGAGAGTGCTGTGAGGTGTGGGGGCTCCACCTCTGACTTCTTTTCGGTCGAGACTGGAGTGAGGCAGGAGTGTGTTCTGGCCCCCACTCCCTTCAGTACTGCAATGGACTGGATCATGGCAGCGGTATTGGGTGGATCGGCCTGCGGTGTGTCTTTTGGTGAGGTTCGGATTACTGATCTGGACTTTGCTGATAACGCAGTGATCTTCGCAGAAACGGTGGATGTCCTGACTGAGACTCTCTGTTCGTTGGGTGAGGTGGCGGAACCGCTTGGTTTGCGAGTCTCCTGGATCAAAACCAAGATCCAAGCTTTCGGCGACCTCTTGGATGCTGCTGTTGACTCGATCACTGTGGGTGTTGAAAGAGTAGAGATCGTGGAGTCTTTCACTTACCTTGGCAACGTGGTCCATCATTCCACTGATTAATCATCGACTTGGTCTCACCTATGGGGCGATGAACTCGCTGGACAGGACCGTGTGGCAGTCGAAGTATCTGAGCAGGCGGACGAAAGCCCGAGTCTTTCGCTCCCTTGTGCTTCCTGTCTTGCTCTACTCAAGCGAGACATGGACGCTCACGGTTGAGCTTGGACGACGACTGGACTCCTTTGTTACGACTTCCCTTTGCCGCATCTTCGGATACCACTGGTGGGACTTTGTTACTAACCAGAAGATGCTCGGGGATGCGGGGATGGTAAGAGTAACCTGCTTGATCCGCGACCGTCAGCTGCGCAACTATGGGCACTTGGCGCGTTTTCCGCCTTCAGACCCAGCACACCGGGGATCCGTTCGGGATCCTAGGGGCTGGAGTCGATCGCGGGGACGATCGCGTGCGACGTGGTTGTCGCAGCTGAGGGCTGCCCTGCTGGGCGGTATGGGCCCTGCGCAGGCCTGGTCGATCAACAGGAGATGACCGGATGAGTGGAGGCGGCTGGTGGATGCAGCAAAGTGCCATCCCGGCGCATGCCCTCATACCTTACCTGACCTACCAGAAAGGTCGCAATTTCGTCAGGTTGCATGTAACGTCATGTAAACATTGTACTGACATTGCCGCAACGTGACCATGTCAACGTTTCTGCCACGTCCGCACGTCACTTGCGACATTGTAGCAACGTTGCTGCCACGGTCATCGCAGACGTCGCATGGGGACGTTTGTCTACAAGTCTACTTAAAATCTACAAAGAAACATTGTAGCGACGTTGCTGTAACGTGACCATGTTATCTGGGCTGCAGCATCAGATTCCTGTTCTGGAGTCACATGAGGATAGTGGCTAACACGCCCCCTCCCTCACAGCAAGAAGGTCCTGGTTCATATCCCGTGCCCAGAAGTTTCTGTGTGAAGCTTGGTTGTAGTTGTTTCCTCTGGGTTCTTTGGTTCCTCCCACAGTCCAAAGACGTGCACATTAAGTAGACAAACTTGCTGTTCCTGTTGCTTTATGTGTAAGTTTAAGTGGTTGTGTATGTTTCCCTTGATGCTATGGTGAGCTGTTCAGGGTGTACCCTGCCTTCACCCAGTGTCTGCTGTGATAAGCTCCAGCCTCCCTATGATCCTAATAGGATGAACCACTTTGACAAATGAATGACTGATGAGTGAGAAACATTTGGGTGGAACCCAGTGCGGTCTTCTATTACTGTACCTCTTCTAAAGTTTCGAGTATATCACAAACTGAGATATTTTCTGTTCCCCATGTGTGTTACTCATAATCTTCTAAATTACTGTGGCTTTTCTGGTATCTCACCCAGCCTTCTCCTTCTCATCTGATCTTCCAAATGCAAGGATTTTTTTAGATCTTTATCTTACTCTACAGCATTTATGTGACATAATGAACTTTCAGCTGAACCTAGAATGCAGGAGACAGTGTGGGATGACATAGAGTCGATTTATTATTCAAAGGGTAAACACTTAAGCAGAGGGCAAACACAGTAACTGCTGGTTAGGAGAAACACAAAAAAACTTGTAAGCACTGGGGAACTACGAAGCAGGAACTAGTCAAGCACAGATCTGGAACCAGGAGCCAGAGAGAACACAGGAAAGCAAGGATGTGAGGTGAAACAATCTTCTGGCACAGAGGTGAGCGCATTGCTTGTCTTTATAGCGTAGAAGATAAGGGAGTGGGATCAGGTATGCGGCCTGTCTCAGCCTGTGTCGGTCAGCCACGCCCCTCCACTGGAGCCTGCACCATTGGGGAGAAAGCAGAGTTAGAACAGTTCAGTTCAGTTCATTTTCTGGAAAGGCTTAATCCTAATTAGGGTCACAGGGAGGCTGGCACCCATCCCAGCTGACTGCGGGCGAGGGCAGAATACACTCTGGACAGCTTTCTTGGCCATCACAGGGCGGAAACACGCCGGTGTGTTCCATCCTCACATACTTCTCTGCAACTCCAGACTTCCTCATGCAAGACTTCATGCTTATACCTCATGCTTTCTTGGCATAAAACCAAACTGTTGTTCCCAAATGCTTACCTCTGCCCTTAGTCTAGCTTCCACTATTCTTTATCATAACGTCATCGTATGGCCCATCAACTCTATCACTCTGTCGTTGCCACAACTCTGCATGTCTCTCTTATTCTTGAAAAATGAGCACCAGCACACTTCTCCTTCATTCTTCTGGCATCCTCTCACTCTCTAAGACCTTGTTGAATGTTCTCAGACCTTGGTTTCATCAAGGAAAGTACATTATACACCTTGGTCTACAACAACAAGTTGAAGCTTGGACAGGCATAGTCAGCACCGTGTTGTGTCCTTCATGGGCTGTTTCAGCCCTGGTAGTTATGTAGTTTTTTTTTTTTTTTTTTATCTGCCTGATTTGTTGGGGGCGGCAGCAGATTGGGTACTTGACAAGATTCAGCACGAGTTTCTAATTCTTCGACCTGAACTGTGGCAGCTTGAACCTCAAGCCCAACCTCAGTAAATCTCAACGTAAAGTCACTACTGGGGCTGTCAGATATCATCAAAATAGGTCTCGTGAACATTAGTGCCAATGTTTATATTGTCCATCAGGGGGCTCTAAAGTGAGACTTTAACTATGACATTACAGACAAGCTGACCATTATACACATGTGAATTGCTAAAACTGTGCCCCCTGTCAGACAGGTGCCATTTGCAATAAAGTACAAAGCAGTGGGTGAAATGGGTTGAATGACAAAGCTGGGAGTCCTCACACCTGTCATGGAGTGGGTCTCAAAAACAAGAAAACCTGAATAAAGCAATCCTCAGGTACCACCACCCAACAAAAACAGTAGAGTTGCTCACTGCAGACATTCCTGAACGAAGGTGCTCAGCATCCCAGATGCTCAATGAGGGCTTTGGCAGGTTTCACTGGAAGATGAATAATCAAATTTCACCACCTTCATAATTCTAACTGGCTGCTACCACGTCCCCATATGCCTAGTGGTATTTCCACAGGCAGCAAAGTGTACTAATGCTGCATGAGACAGCTGTTTGCAGGACATCCATTTGAGATCATAGTGGACAGGGGATAGTATCAAAACATGAGCATGAGGAACATCGCCACAAAGTCATGGACAGGATATACACAATCTGAACCTCAGAGAGACTGAGGTCCCATATGTGGGAAACCTTCTCACAAGCAAAGGGGTCCCAGGGGATGAAGAACTACTTCTCCAAGTTCATTCCAAACCATAGTGACCTCGTGGAACCCTTGCATGACTCCTCCATCAAAACATTGACTTTTGCTAGCACAGGCACCATGCTGTTGTGTTCTCCAAACTGAACTACAGACTAAAGATGTCATCAGTGCTGCAGTATTTTAATTGTTTTCCAGCTGGTTGTACTGTCAGCTGATACCTCACAGCATGAGTTTGCTCTCTGCCTACAAAACAAAACAGTGGCTCTTCTCTCCAGGACTCTCAGTGACACTGGTCTTTGCATGCCAAAAGGTTCTTGGCTTCATTTATGGCTGACCAGCATGTCATCAACATTCTGAAAAATAAAGATTGCATGCAGCTGAGACAGCACGATGGCATAGTGGTTTGCATGTCCACCTCACAGCCTGAAGGACCTTGGCTCGAGTTCCAGCTCGGGCATTGAAAGGGATTTTCTGATTTCTTATAATAACCAACATATATACCTACTATGCTGTCATAATCATATGACTGCCATCTAACATCATTGTTATTTCACACCTGCTTTATATGTTGTGATCATTTATGCATTTATTATGTATTCACTTACACTATACTCATGATAATATCCTTCTTATTCACATGTCTATGTGTTTGTGCTTGGATGTTTTGGAACATTCTGGGTTAGTTAGGGTTCATAAAGGGGAAGAGAAACTAAGAGAACCTTTTACCTACTTTTCAAGCCCATAAATAGGTCAGGTTAGAACTAGAATATTCCAGTTTTTGTTTTTTTTTTTTAACCTTGTTTATCCTAATCATGCACATTGCATTCTGTGTAATCTCCGCTAACATAAACTTAACATCGTAACCCAGCCACGTTGTCTCTCTCTGTCTGACAAGCCATGCGTCAACATGATGTAATTTCTTCATTTTCATGTAAAAACCCCTGTACTGGTCATCAGACTTCGGTGATCGGGGAATAAACACTTGAACACCTTCGGTGTCTGTGCCTTCTTTGCTGATCACTCAAGCGCTGTTCGTGAAACTCGGGAACTGATCCACGGGAAGACTTGCTTTGGGCCATCAGAAACCCTAACAGGCGTCTTTGTATGGAGTTTGCATGTTCTCCACTTGGGTTTCCACTAGGTACTTTGGTTTCTTCCCACAGTCCAAAAACATGCACAGTAGATTAATTGGCTGTTCCAAGTAGCCCCTCGGTGTGAAAAGTCATGTGAGTGTTAGCCCTGCAATAGCCTGGCGAGCTTTCTCGGGTGTCCCCTGTCTTTAAATGAATGAATGTAGCCTCTGCTGGCTCCAGAGAATGATGCTGAAAGTCTGATGCTTCAATTTCTTTACATAAGAGGTGTAGAGAGCAATTATGTTTCAGATGCCCTCAAAGCTATACGGCCCATCCAGAAAATCTGCTGAAGAAAGAAAGGAGTATGAGTTCATGCTATGGGTGCAGTCTCCTCCAGGAGGTTGTCCTTTGTTTGAAAAGAATGAGTTCTTCCCATGTTCTTTGCCTTCAGGAGCCCACACAGATCCCCCTTGACATTTTTCGCCTTTGCGTCACTAGAATGTAGTGACTCACTATTCACACTTGTGCTCCATCACCCAGAGACAATAACATCAAGCCACTTCAGGATGATAATGTGCATTCCCCATTCGTTTTGGGGTGATTCCCATAATCAATTCTCTCAGTATCGGACAGTCATGATGCTTCAGACTGAACACACACCTCTTCTGCTTATAGGTAGTATATGCAACACAATTCATGCAGTATACATGACCACTAGTGATTCACTTAAATTTCTATGTTGCAGATTCCAAGATTAAGAGGTCAGAGGTCACAGGAAACTTTACTTGATACTGACATCTCCATTCCAACTGATATGATGAGAGTAAAGGTCAAGAATCGTGTCACGTGTTCTCTGTACAGACTTATCTACACATGACCTTAAATGCTTTACACCTCCATTTTGGGGGGCACAAGTCTTTTTACTCAGAAAAAAAAAAGTCTGTTTATTTTCGAGAAAGGCATGCAGAGTAGTTTTATAATTTTCCAACCACAAAACTGATACACAGATATTTTCATTGTTCCACTAAAACAACACCCATCCCCCTGCTACATCCACACCACACGGACAATGATCTTTCATATCTTCGATCATAGCCAGTGGTTTACTGAGTGTCAAACAATGCTCATCATATATTAAATATATCATTTATAAAATGACCATAATAATAAATAGAATAGTATAAAGAGCAACTGCTTATCAAGCATATCTATTCTATTTAGCAGAACCCCAAGGACACATTAGTGTATGCTGATGCTTAAACAAATAATATATACTTATATTGATCTCATCAAACCAATCATAAAACATTTATTTTTCTGAGATTTAGATTTAGTTATTGCCTCAAAAAAAAAAAAAAATGTCTTTAGTATAACAAGGGTGTTACAGTGGTGCAGTGTTCAGCACATCCACCTCACAGCAAGAAGGTCTCAGTTCGGATTCCTGGGTTTCCATGGTAATTTGCATGTTCTCTCCGTGCTTGCATGGGTTTTCTCTGAATACTCCGGTTTCCTCCCACAGTCCAAAAACATGTAGGCTAACTGCCTGTTGAAACAAATTGCTTCTATTTGTGTGTGTGTGTGTGTGTGTGTGTGTGTGTGTGTGTGTGTGTGTGTGTGTGTGTTGCTCTCGACCAATATCGGCCGAGTTGGAACTCATATTAGGATTCAGTGGTTACAGAAAATGAGCGAATGAAAAAATCAAATCCTTGTGTGTGTGTGTGTGTGTGTGTGTGTGTGTGTGTGTGTGTGTGTGTGTGTGTGTGTGTGTGTGTGTGTGTGCTTTGCAATGGTCTGGTGTTGTATCTTGCACTGAGACATTGGGAGTAGACCCTTAGAGATGTGGCTCTTACACATTTCATGTGTTTATTCAGCACATCTTACAGATGCTTGATCAGATAAATATCTAGAGAATTTGGAGGTGGAGTTAACACCTTGAAGTCTTTATCATGTTCGTCAACCCTGAACAATTTTTTTTAATGCAGCAAAGTACATTATCTTGATGCAAGAAGCCGCTGCTATTCGGGAACACTGTTGGTATAAAACGTTAACGCTTGGTCTGTCGCAATGTTAATCCACCTCACAGTAATAATTACATGAAAGGCAGGACTCTCATCAGCATTGTCCTGAACATCACTTTGCCTGATTGGGCTATACATGGACTGATTTAATTTTTGCACAGCCTCCAAACTTCTTTGGAATCAGGGACTTATGACCTTAGCATCTAGCTCGAGTTCTTGGGCAAGATTGTACAATGATGCTCTCGACACTCCATGACCACAGGTTTCATCACTGAGTTAAAACACTTAAACCTTAACAATGGCTTCATAACATAGTAAATACAAGCATGTTTTTAATTTAATTAATTAATGATGAATATGAACATGTTTTTATTTCACATTACAGCCGTGTACACATCAGCCAGACCATTTCATTATTCACACCACATGCACCATATGTCCATTTCAGAAGCTGCACCGAGTGGTTTCAATAATTTCCGACCACAAAACATTTTCCCTTCTGCACTGCAGCATCAGAAACATTCATCACCTCACACCTAGAACGCTGCATCAAAACCACACAGGCATATTCATCTTTCATATACATTTATAAACATTTAATTATTGAGTGATAACAGTTCTGATCATCTGCCTGTAAAATAAATAAATAAATATTTTTAAAACTATTCAGTATCTATCTGGAAAACTCAGCTCTCTTTATCTCAATAGGAGGAGCAAGTGCTGCGTGTCTGGTCGTTCATCTCCGTAAAAAACAATCGAATCTTTGCATTTTTTCAGGACTTGACCAACAATGTGTTTCCCGCACTTAAATAACTGAAACAATAGTTTCACATTTGACTTTAGGAAAACATAAAATAAGGAATACAAAATAATGCAAATCATTAATTCATTGAACCGCTTAATTCTAATTGTTGTGGGGAGACTGGAGTCCATCTCAGCCGACTCTGGGAGAGGGCAGGGTACATTCTGGACAGCTTGCCAGGCCATCACCAAGCAGAAGCACACTGATGGTAACCCAATGACACACTCTTTACGAATATCAGCAATGAGTGTTTTACATGCCTTCACCACTGACAATAACAAGTAATTCGTTGTTATTAATTAAACAGATTCACAAAAAGTATAATTAAATCTAAATAACATTTTTCACCGACTCAATTGCCAAATTACTTCCTCCTATTAGGATCATAGGAAGGCTGGAGCCTGTCTCACCTAGCCTGGGCGAAGGTGAGACACACCCGCAACAACTCGCCAGATCATCACAAGGCCCACACATACAACAGTTCACACTCACACCTAGGCACAATTTGAAAGAACCAATTATGTCTTTTGAATGTAGATGGAAACCTGTGTACTCGGAGGAAACCCAGGCACGCTCTGGGAGAACTGAATTGGGTCGACCTGGTACCTGTGCTGCATTTTGAGTCTTCTTTTCCTTTCGGCTTTTCCCTTCAGGGGGCGCCACAGCAATTCATCTGCCTCCATCTCACCCTGTCCTCTGCATCTTTTTTTCTTACTCCAACCTTCATGTCTTCCTTCACCACATCCATAAATCTCATCTTTGGTCTTCCTCTAGGCCTTCAGCCTGGTAGTTCCAACCTGAGCATCCTACTACCAATATACTCACTATCCCTCCTCTGTACATGTCCAAAATATCTCAATCCAGCCTCTCTGACTTTGTCTCCAAAACCTCTTACATGTGTTGTCCCTCTGATGTACTCATTCCTGATTATATCCATCCTCATTAGTCCCAAAGAGAACCTCAAAATTTTCATCTCACATTTTGAGTCACACCCATTTCATATGATCCTTCCGGTATAAATATACTATAAATTTAAAGATAAAAAAAGAGCTTTTAATTATAATGTGCATAGTGCTAGGAAGTGTCGAGGAAGATCAGTGTGTGTGACGGTACTGGTTGGGCTACACATTTAACAGCTTGTTGGTAAAAGCTGTACCGTGCATTGCAGTAACAAGAGATTAAAGATGGTGTTGAAAACCTCTGATAGTAGATTTGCACACACTTTATGTATCATACAGCGGCGTTGAACAGTCTGACAGCAGTGGGAATGAAAGACCTGCGGTAGTGCTCCTTCCTGCACTGAGGATGTCTCAGTCGTCCACTGAAGGAGCAGCTCAGCTCCTCTACAGTCTGGTGCAGTGGGTGAGAGCTGTTGACCATGATGGATGTGAGCTTTGCTACCATCCTCCTCTCACCCACCTCCTCCACAGAGTCCAGTGGGCAGCCTAGGACAGCGCTGGCCCTCCTGACCTGCTTGTTCAGTCTCTTTCTGTCCCGCTCTGTGCTGCCCGGGGCCCAGCAGATGGCAGCGTAGAGGATTGCAGAGGCTACCACAGAGTCATAAAAAGTCCTGAGCAGAGCTCTGCATACTCCGAAGGACCTAAGTCTCCTCAGAAGAAGGAGGTGACTCTGGTCCTTCTTGTACAGGGCGTTGGTATTGTGGGACCAGTCCAGTTTATTGTTAAGGTGAACTCCCAGGTACTTCAAACTGTCCACTGTCTCAATGTCCTGTCCCTGGATGTTCACCAGTGAGTGTGTTTGTGTGTGTGTGTGTGTGTGTGTGTGTGTGTGTGTGTGTGTGTTAGAGTGCTTCTCCTGAAGTCGACCACCATCTCCTTCATCTTCCTAGTGTTCAAGCACAGGTGGTTGCGCTCACACCAGTCCACAAACTCGATGATGACCGACCGGTACTCCACCTTGTTCCCCTCTGACACACGGGCCACGATGTAGGAGTCATCTGAGAACTTCTGGAGGTGGCAGCTGTCTGTGTTATAGGTGAAGTCCAAGGTGTAAACGGTGAAAAGGAAGGGTGAGAGGATGGTGCACCGGGGTTCCCCCGTGCTGCAGACTGCCACCTTTGACTCACAGCCGCGCAGCTGCACGTACTGTGGACAGTCAGTGAGGTAGTCGTTAATCTAGGCAGCAAGATGACCGTCCACTCCCACGTCCTCCAGCTTCCCCCACAGAAGCACTGGCCTGATGGTGTTGAAGGCGCTGGAGAAGTCAAAGAACATGACGCTCACAGCGCTGTCGGCGCTCTCCAGGTGGGTGAGCGCCCGCTGCAGAAGGTAGATGACGGCGTCTTCTATCCCGATCTTGGGCCTGTAGGCAAACTGCAGCGGGTCCAGGGTGGAGCTCACCATAGAGCGGAGATGTTCGAGGAGGAGCCTTTTCCATGGTCTTCATGAGGTGGGAGGTCAGGGCGACAGGTCTGTAGTGGGCCGGTTCCTTCGCTTGAGCTGTTTTGGGAACCGGAACCACACAGGAGTTCTTCCACAGGACGGGAACCTTTTCCAGGCTGAGGCTCAGGTTGTAGAGGTGGCATAGGACCTCAAAGAGCTGGTCTGCACAGGTCCTCAGCAGCCTGGGACTGATGCCATCTGGTCCTGCAGATTTCCTATGAGTTAGTCGCCTCAGCTGTCTCCTCACCTGGTCTGACATGAGGGAGAGGGGGGACTGGGGTGGGCTGCAGTGAGAGGGGGATGTGTCTGTAGGGCTGTAGCAGTCAAGTGAAGTTGGCCTGGGGAGGGGGGGGTGTCTGCTGGTCTGGAGACGTGTTGATAAGGGGGTGGGACGGGGATGGGGGCAGAGGGGGAGGGGAGGGATCAAACCTGTTGAAGTAACAGTTTAATTCATCCGCCCAGCGCTGGTCACCATCAGCTGTCCCTCTGACACTCTGCCCAAATCCAGACATGGTCTTTAGTCCTCTCCAGATGTCCAGCACATTGTTATAAGCCAGCTTCTCCTCCATCTTCTTCCCGTAGTCCTTCTTGGCCCTCCTGGTCCTCTACTGGAGCTCACGCTGGACCTTCTTCAGCTCCTCTCTATCCCTGAGATGAAAGCCCTCTTCTTCTGGTTCAGGAGTACTTTAAGCTCAGGGGTGACCCACGAGTGGTTGTTGGAGAAGCACCATACCCTCTGTGTTGGCACAGTGCTGTCCATGCAGAAGTTCATGTCATCGGTGATACAGTGTGTGAGGCCGTCGATGTCATCACCAAAGGAGTCACAGAGCATGCTCCAGTCTGTGGTCTGGAAACAGTACCTAAGCCTCTCATTGGTCTCCTCAGTCCACACTTTCACAGTGAAATAGGAACAGTGCGCTTCCCTCTGGCATCAGAAGATTGTCTTTCCTTGTGAGTCCGTTTCTCTGTTATCTCTCTGACTCCTGGTTTCCTGCTTCATGCTCAACAAGTTTCCCATGAATAATTGTTCCCAGTGATTTAGATTTTCAAAGTACAAAAATAAAATTGTTGACTCTTCTTACATGGTCTCCTGCATCTTTGGATCCGACGCATATGCTACAGGCGTAACAGAATCTTCTGACCTGAAACATGGACCCAGCGAAGACCGCTCAGCTCTGGCAGGCATTATCCAACCAGGGAGTCCCATTGGGATGACACGACTACACCCTGCACCAAATTGCGGACAACCTCCAGAAGATAACCACCAGCATGGTGCAGCTTGGCGGAAGGATGGATGCCATCGCCACCCAACTAGCCGGCACAACTCAACTCACTAACGCTTCTCTCTACGCTTCGACAGCAGTGCCAGCACCTGCCATGTGCCGTGAACCGCTCATCCCCACGCTAGCCAGGTATTCGGGCACGATTGGCTCCCGCGCACAATTCATCCATGTGTTCGCTTTTCTTCAGCCAGCATTTGCTCACATACACCACCAACTAAACTAAGACCGCCTTCATTATGAGCCTACTTATGGAGCAATCCTTGTCCTGGGCACTAGTGGATGCCACCCATACACCGGAATTATGCTCCCATTTTGACCAGTTCGTGCGAGAAATGAAAAAGGTTTTTGATCGCCCGGCGACAGGGGAGGCGCTCTCAGCTCCTACGAATCCGGCAAGGCTCGTAGTCAGTGGCGGAGTATGCAATTCGATTCCGGATTCTCGCCATAGAAAGAGGCTGGAATGACCCTGCGCTCCGGGCGGCTTTCCTGTGGGGTCTGAAAGAAAGGCTGAAAGATGAGCATGAGATGAGACTGCTACTCTCAAGGATTTGATCGCCTTGTCAACCAGGCTGGACAACCGGCTGAGAGAGAGGGATAGATCCCGGGAGGAGCAGACCAGTCTTGTCTACTTGTCCTTGAGTGCCTTCATGAGGCCCAAGGAGGCCCCACCTTGAACCTCCTCACCATTCTCTCCTCTGAGGGAGGATGAGGGTCAAGAGGCCATGCGGGTGAGCTGCACCAGGCTGACGGCGCAGGAGAGGCATCGGCGACTGACCAACGGTCTATGCATCTACTGCGCGGAAAAGGGCCATTACCTTGCCCAGTGCCCCACACGACAGGGTTCGACAGCGAGGAGTGGAGTAGTGGCTAGAGAACCCTCCAAGACACCCAGGAAGCGCCTGCAAGTTCAGGGTACACTGCACTCAGTGCAACACTCCTATTCTGTGAACGTAGTCATTGACTCAGGCACTGACGCTAACTTCATTGATCCAGGGATAGTTGAGCTCCATGACCTGCCCATATATGAACTCAAAACCCTCAAGGAGGTAGTGGCCATTGAAGGCCGACACATACCTCACATCATGCACAAGAGGAAGCCAGTTAAGCTCAGTCTGTCCGGGAACCACCAGGAGTATTTGGAGCTGTTTGTTCTCTCTGCCCCTCTCTCTCCCCTGCTGGGATGGCCATGGCTGCAGACTTACAATCCCCACATTGACTGGTGCACCCTCACCATACGCAGCTGGAGTGACCACTGTCTACAACACTTCTTAATGGCGGCCATACCCTCCCAAGCTTCACAAACCTTGGTCGACCTGGAGGATCTGGACTTGATCAGCGTGCCGAAGGAATACCATGATCTAAAGAAGTTCTTCAGCAAGGACCGGGCTCGCTCACTACCTCCTCATCGACCGTATGACTGTGCCATCGACTTACTCCCAGGTTCCACGCTCCCTTCTCAGCGACTGTACAACCTCTCGAATCAAGAGAAAGATACCATGGAGGTATATATAAACGAGTTGCTTACTGCAGGTTTCATTCAGCCCTCATCATCCCCTGTAGGCGCTGGGTTCTTCTTCGTAGAAAAGAAAGACAAAACCCTGAGACCTTGCATTAATTACATGGGCCTGAACCACATACTATAAAAAAGAAGTACCCTCTCCCTCTAATAGATTCGGTCTTCACCTATCTCCATGATGCAACCACCTTTTCTAAGCTGGACCTGAGAAACGCCTGCCATTTAGTCTGGATGAGGGAGGGGGACGAGTGGAAGACGGCTTTCAACACACCCTTGGTGCACTTCGAATATTTGGTCATGCCATTCGGACTAACCAACGCCCCAGCGGTTTTCCAAGCCCTGGTTAATGATGTGCTTAGGGACATGCTGAACCACTTTGTATTCGTGTACCTGCATGACATTCTGATCTTCTCTAAAGACCATGATGAGCATCTCCTTCACGTGAGAATGGTGTTAAAGAGGCTCCTAGAGGACAGATTCTTCGTCAAAGCGGAGAAATGCGAGTATCATGTCCCCTCAGTCTCTTTCCTGGGGTTCATCGTGGAGAAGGGTCAGATAAGACCCGATCCGGCGAACGTGAAGGCAGTGGCGGAGTGGCCGACTCCGGAGACACGGAAACAGCTGCAGAGGTTCCTGGGGTCTGCGAACTTCGATCGCCGGTTTGTGCGAAACTACAACCACCTAGCAGCCCCCTTAACAAAGCTGACATCACTCAAAACACCGTTCCAGTGGTCCCCAAGTGCCCAGGCGGTGTTTGACAGCCTGAAGGCAAAATCCGTCAATGCGCCCATGCTGATCCACCCGGACCCCTCGCTGCAGTTTGTGGTGGAAGTCCGACGCATATCCTCCAGGCGTAACATGAGGAGTCTGTTGACATGTGTGTGTCTTTGGAGCCAGTGAGTGTCTTGATTCCGTTCTACATATTCCTGGTGTTGATAACATCAAAGTGTTCCTCGATTAGTTGTTTGTCACAGGTCTGTGTGTAGTTTTCATGTTCTCTCAGTGACTGTGTGAGGTTTTTCTGGATACTTCAGTTTCCTCACACAATCTACAGACATGTACATGAGACTAATTGACCCAGGTGTAAGTGTAAGTCTGAATAGTTGTGTGTTTTGCTCTGAGATGGCGAGTGTGTACCTTGCTTTCGCCCAGTGTTGGCGGAGATAGGCTCCAGTATTCCTGCTAGCCTACATAAGCAGTTCAGTAGATGAGTGAGTGAGGGATCATATCCTTAATTTCTCCATATTTATTATTTTATCTGTTCACTACTTTCAGACAAACACACTGAAATACAGAAATGCAAATTATGTTTAAATACGTGTTTATTACTATGACTTATATAGGCGAAATCTTTGAATGAAATCAAGTTCTGTCATATTACATTTTAATTTTATTCTCCAAAGCACTTTATGATTAATTATGATCGTGGGGAGGTGGAAGCTCATCCCAACCAACTCTGCATGAAAGCGGTGTAGGCCCTGAATAGTATTGTATAAGTGTGTGTGTGTGTTTGTGCGTGTGTGTGTGGGTGTGTGTGTGTGTGTGTGTGTGTGTGTGTGTGTGTGTGGGTGTGTGTGTTGCAGGTTTACTCTCAGAGACTCTGAGTTGTTTAACTATGGAGGCAGAAGTTGGAGATAAAGTGACTATTTGGTGCCAACATGACATGACTATTATAGGTCACATCCTCTGGTTTAAACACACGAGTGATTCAGTTCCACTTCTTGTTGGGTGTAAACGTTTCTTTGCGTCATCTCCATCAGAGAATTGTACATTCTTTACTGAGAGTGAGAGAATAGTGATGTCTGTTCAGGGCAGGGACACGTCTCTCACCATCACTGCAGAAAACGTCTCTGATACTGGACTCTATTACTGCAGCTACATGAAAGAGATCAAACCAGACTTCAGCAACTCGACCTTCTTACACGTGAAAGGTAAATGTTTATAAAATGAAGAATTTCAGTAAAGGTTCACTGAGATGAGTAAGATTATAGTAATGTTTCCTTTTTTCGGTGAAAATGAAGAAAATAAGAAACCGGACGAAACAGATGGTTTGTCATTAGCATGTTCTGTCAAAGTAAAGCTTCTCTGTTTAAAAAAAAAAAAAAAACAGTCGACAGAATTGCTCAATTTTAGCTTAATTTTTTAGTAAAATAATTATTTTATTATAAATTATTTCTGTTTACCGAGGTTCAGCTTGTTCTGATGTGTTCTTCATAATGACGGTGGTGTTTGGTTTGGTGATTGTGATTTTTTTTGGTGTCGTGATCTTCACCAGAGTGAAACGCAGAAAAACACACAGAGGTAATACACGGCTGTTACAGATTCATGTTGCTTAAAAAAAACTCAAAATGTAACATTAAAATGTTAATGAAATTTTTTTCTTTAAAAATATTTTTTAGGTGATAACACCAGAAGACAGAATAATGAGGTAAATATCCTGAAAAAGACAAAAAAAAAAAATAGCGTTTTCCATTGCCATGCTATAGAATGCGATGTGGTTCAGGTGAAAGTCACATTGTGCGATTTTCTTTGTCATTTTTAGTCGGGTTACAAACAATAATGAACGATGCTGGTTCTGACTACTTTGAATATATCTTATACCATTTCCCTGCAGATCAGTTTTCTTTATAGAGAAGTGTAACTGATGTTCAGTGAAAATGATACTGCTGTTCTTATGTATTTACTTCGTCACTGCAGGAGCACACGTCTGATGCAGTGAATTACGCTGCGCTACACTTCTCCAGGAAGAAAAATGGAAAGACGGACAGACATAAAACCGCGTGTGAAATGGTGGAGCCACATGTTGTATATTCGTCTACGAGATAATTACCTAGCAATGCTGTGTGTGTGTTTGTTTGTCTGATTTTTTACTTTTTATCACAACAGAAAAGTACAATGTATTACATTTTGATAAAATAAATCATTTGGATTTATACGTATAAAAATTGTATGCTGTATACTGTATTGACACAAAAGTTGGATTCATTTCAATTTTTTTTTTTTTTTAAAGAAATCAATAAATTAAAAAAAAACAAAAAAAAACAGAAATACAGTCTAGACACATTTACAACGTTATCAGTGTATAGATTTGTCTGAGTAGAAAGTGGTGTATTTTAATTGATTTTATTTCAACAAAAAATGGACATGTCTAAATATGTTTTTTAAGAAAAATTTAACGAAAATAGTTTAGTTTTTTTTTTTTTTTTTTTTGAAAATGTACCATTGGACTCTCTAACCGTGTTTAAAACCGACCATGTGGCTTGATCATGTTAAAAATCTAATTGATATTTAGAAAACGCCTTCTGCAATGATGTCAGCAAAGATGGAAACTGTTTTTCTGAGGAAAGACTCATTAAAATCTTCCTCCTTTTGGTTAGATGAATGTCTTGAGCATCAACATTTTTTTGTTTAATTATTGACTCAAAATGCCCTGAAAAAAGACATTTCTTCTTAAATGAATATTTCTATATTTGTTCTGAGAAATGAAGCCTTCCATATTTGAACCTGTTAAAAAGACACTGAAGAGTTCCTACAGCGGTGTGTGCTACTCCCACTCACAAAACAGCGGAAACTGCCTCGAAACAGAATACAAAGAGGAGTCAGAGGCTTTAGTGCAGAACTCAGCAACAGGACAAGTATATCAGAGTCTCTGCTTTGATAAACCTGACAGGTCCTCAACTGGCAGCTTCATCAAATATTACCCACAGTCACCAGCTTCATCTTCAACAGTGAAAATGCGACTTATGGAGCAGCAAAGAAAAAGCCAAATCTGAGACCAGTGAATAAAAGGAAAAGATTAAAACACTGGACAGAGAAAGATTGAAAAAGTGCTTTTGAGAATTGATGATGTTTGAGTCACAAAGAAAAAAGTTATAAAATGCAGAGTTAATGAAGAGGTGCTAGATGATTGCTTGGCATCATCTATCAAGCATGGTGGCGGAGATGTGACGGTTTGGAGGAGTTTTAATGTTTTTTGGGGTTTTTTGACACTGTAAAAGAGATAGTGAACTATGAAGAATATCATGCTATTTTGCAATGCAATGAAATACCATGTGGATGAGGTTTGACTGAGGCCATCTTCCTCCGACAACACATTCCGACCCTATGACCCAAAGCACTACAAACTAGGCAAGAACTTTACAGAAGAACCAGTCAGCTGGTATTCTATTCATAACAGAGTGGAAAGTGCAGTGACTAGATCGACCCAAATGAGCTGTTGTGGGAGCAGCTTGCTCGTACGGTATAGAGCAGTGGTTCTTAACCTTGTTGGAGGTACTGAACCCCACCAGTTTCATATGCACATTCACCGAACCCTTCATCAGTGAAAAATAAAAATATGATTTTGTACAAATTCAAGACACAGGTACTGTTGTGTTCTTGCATTCCCCATCTCCATGCAGTTTCATGAAGTGTTCCTTTAGTTTTGCCTGTGTGAGACTAGAGTTGCAAAACTTGGCATTGCAAATTATTCAGATAGGATGCTGAGTCCCATCACGTTCCGTGATGCATGTGACTCCATGTTGTACTTATTCGTCCGACCACTTTCATTTTTTGCTTGACATAGTTAGTATGGATTAAAATATTCCGAAAAAAATCTCACGACTTCACACATTGACTACTGAGCGCGTTAAATTCCCCACGGCACTGATTGGCCAAGCAGTGTAATGTGATCATCTGCAGCCAGTGATGGCCAAGGGGGGGCGTGTCATCACTAATTGACATGATGAGTTGGGTGTTTCTTGACCTCCGTGGCAGAGGCTCTGCCGAACCCCTGAGAACGACTCATCGAACCCCTAGGGTTCGATCGAATCCAGGTTAGGAACCACTGGTATAGAGGAAGCCCCTATAAAGTGAGTCCATAAGGTGCTTCATGAAGCATAGGGTGAAATTTCTACATCTTACCTCCATAAACTGACATCTAGGATGCCAAAAGGTCTGCAAGGCTGTGATAGTTACTAATGCAAGACTCCAGACAAAAGGAACACAGTTTGATAGCGTTACAATTGTTATTCTACATTGCCACCTTTCAGACAGAAATAGTGGAATCACCTACATGTAGTTCACCGAAGAATCCACGAGGTGCAGCAGGTCCCTTTACAAAGAGAACAGGAAGCAAAAGAGAAAACAAAGCAAGAGACAATGAGCAAAAGCGAAACTAAGCAAAAGAAATTCGATTTGAAAGAAGTGTTTTTGTTGTCAGAAAAATATTTATATTTAGAAAAGGAAGAGATTTTTTGGATGTATCAGGAGAATGCATATTAATGGTTTGTGTTTATCTGCCCTTTGTGTTGTTTTTTTTTCCATCCTTCTATTTTCCAGATGTTTATTTCCATCATCAGGTGGGTTTTTAAATTATTTTTCAGATGTTGTGGTTTCACTCTTATGGATGCATGTCTTCTTTTCTTTTTGACTTTTCCCTTTTTTTCAGGTGTCACCACAGCGAATCATCTGATTTGTATGTTTGATTTAGCATAGCTTTTCTGCCCTTCCTGTCACAACCCTTAGCAAAGGGCAGAAACACGCTGACGGCTTTACGAAAAGCTGAGTTTACAAAAGGGTGAGTTGATCGGAAGTGGTGATTTGACTTATCGTTTATTCTTGTTTTATTATTATTTATTATTAATTATTATTAATGTTAATGTACATATATTATTATTATGAAATATTTATTGCTTTTACATGTTTACCTTTAATATATTAGGGAGAGTAAACAGGAGTAAGAGTAAACAGGAGTACAGGAGACACAGCGTAAAGCAAAGGTAGCGTTGTTAAAGGCCAAACAGAAGGCGTATGATGACTTGTATGCTAGGTTGGACAGTAAGGAGGGTGTAAATGATTTATACAGGGTGGCACAGCAGAGAAATAGAGATGGGAAGGACGTGCAGCAAGTTATAGTGATAAAGGACAGAGAGGGAAATGTATTGATTGATGACAGAAGTGAGCAGGAAGATGAAAAAAGTACTTTGAAGAGCTGATGAATGAGGAAAATGAAAGAGAAAAAAGAGAAGAAGAGGTTACAAAGTGAGGACCAGGAAGTAGCAAGTGAAGGGTGAAGTGAGGAGGGCATTGAAAAGGATGAAGAGTGGAAAGGCAGTTGGTCCTGATGACATACCTGTGGCAGTATGAACGTGTCTAGGAGAGGTAGCAGTAGATTTCCTGACAAGAACATTAAACAAGGTCTTGGAGAGTAAGAGGATGCCGGAGGAATGGAGAAGAGGTGTGCGAGTGCCCATTATTAATAACAAGGGAGACGTGCAGAGTTGTGGCAACTAAAGAGGGATAAAGTTGATGAGTCATATGATGAAGTTATGGGAATGAATAGTGGAAGCTAGACTAAGGGCAGAGGTTAGCATTTGTGAACAACAGGTTGGTTTCATGCCAAGAAAGAGCACCACAGATGCAGTGTTTGCTTTGAGGATGTTAATAGAGAAGTACAAAGAAGCTCAGGTGGAGCTGCATTGTGCCTTTGTGAATCTGGAGAAAGCATATGACAGGGTGCCGAGAGAGGAACTGTGATATTGCATGAGGAAGTCTGGAGTGGCAGAGAAGTATGTTAGAGTGGTGCAGGACATATATGAGGGATGAAAGACAGTGGTGAGGTGTGCTGTCGGTGTGCTGTCGGTGTGACAGGAGAGTTCAAGATGGAGGTAGGACTGCATCAAGGGTCAGCTCTGAACCCCTTCTTGTTTGCTATGGTGATGGACAGGTTGACAGCTGAGGCTAGACAAGAATCTCCGCCGACTATGATGTTTGCAGATGACAATGTGTAGCAAGAGCAGAGAACAAGTGGAGGAAAATCTCGAGAGGTGGATGTATGCCCTGGAAAGGAGAGGAATGAAGGTTAGGTTAGGAAAAGTGTACAAGACTGTGTTGAGGCCAGCGATGTTGTATGGTTTAGAAACAGTGGCGCTGAGGAAAAGACAGGAGGCAGAGATGAAAATGTTGAGGTTCTCTTTGGGAGTAACGAGGATGGATAGGCTCAGAAATTAGTACATCAGAGGGGCAGCACATGTAAAAGGTATTGGAAACAAAGTCAGAGAGGCTCGATTGAGCTGGTTTGGACATGTACAGAGGAGAGATAATGAATATATTGGTAGTAGGATGCTGAGGTTGGAACTACCAGGCAGAAGACATGTGGTGAAGGAAGACATGAAGGTGGTTGGTGTAAGAGAAGAAGATGCAAAGGATAGGGTGAAATGGAAACAGATGACTCATTTTGGCGACATCTGAAGGGAGCAGTCAAAAGGAAAATAAGAAAATGTTTATTTAATTTAATTTATATATTTAGCTCTAAAACAGGAAAGTAACAGTTGAACAAGAAGATATCATCATACCAGCTCTCACCATCCAAGGGTCCGATCACCTTAATGAGGAAGTCCCGATTAGTCTGTCTGTTTCTCTGCGATATGCTAGTGAGTTGCGGCACGTTGCTGTATTGGTTATCATGAAAACCTGGGTTTGATTCCCAGTTTCGGCGTTTTTGTGTGGAGTCTGCATATTCTCCTCAGGGTTCTTCAGTTTCCTCCTACAAACCAAAAGCATGCACAGTCGGCTAATTGGCTGCTCCAAATATCAATAGGTGTGAGTGTGGCTCTGCAATGGCCTGACGAGCTGTCCAAGGTGTACCCCACCCTTGCCCAGAGTCAGCCGAGATGGGTGCCAGCTGCCGCACAAACCGAATTAGCATTAAACGATTTGGAAAATTAATGAATGCTGGCGAGCTTTTCATTCAGTACCATCCGACCTGGGAGAGGAGTCTTACCCTGAAGAAGAGAAAAAGTGTTGTATTTACTCTGTGTAGCAAACCCGGATGTAAAATATCCTCAAATAAAAACTCACAATAAATACTATATACATAAAGGTGTTAAAGAACCCCAGTCAGCTTTATTTGCTTTATTTACTTTATTTTCATTACATTCCAAAACCTATAAACACCCAGATTTATGGAAAACAGAAGCATGACCATTCTCAGGAACTCAGACTACAAGTTGCTTAAGTCATTTACAATCAATTTCAATCAGGAATCGTAACTTTCACCTCTGAGACACAATCAGGTATTTTAAAAGAAAGGTTGATTCAAAATAATATCAGACTGGTGATGGAAATAACTGAATTACAGACACTTCATTGCTGAGGATGGTTTCTTCTCTTCTTCTACCTCTACAAATCCTTTGATTCTGTCGAGTGTTCTTTCATCCTTTATATCCCCATTTCACTGAAGCATGGCATGCAATGATCGTGACATAAAGGTGCGGATCACAGTCTACGGAAGAGCTTCGTGTTTTTACATGGAAAATGGGTCAAAATCCTATGGAAAAATGGAAATTCGGAATACTTTTGGTACGTTCACGGCATATGTGGAACAGGCATGGCAAAGGACTTCAAAACTATGGTACAATTTCGGAATAAGTACGGAAAAGCCCACTGATGAACTGTGGAAAAAGTACAATTAGCTACGGATTGCAAAGGAAGACTCTCGGATAATTCACGGATTGTTCACGGCTAGCACGGAACACTCGAGGAATAACTACAGCATTAATCCATTTGAGAAGGAAGAGCTTCAGAATGATTGCAGACGCACACGGCATGAAAGCGGAACGTTTATGTTTTATTGTATATGCAATACAATATACAATAGCTTAGTCTATTTGTTGGCCAGGTAAAAAAAAAAAAAAAGCCCTCGTGCTTCATTTCAAGGCGTCACCTTGAGATGTGGTGAAGATTTCTGTTCTTCTCTCTTGAAGTTGGTTCATCTATTTCGAGTGTGTTGTGTTTCAGAGCATCATCCAGGCTTTATTCCGACTTCCCAATCCCCCTGATCAACTCTGTGTTGGATGAAAGCATGCACTTGAGCCTGTGTTTAAGACGCACTGATCTCTGAACCCCGCTTTGTATTTGCTTGATCATTTATTATAAGGCGGTGCGTTAAACATGGCTGTGCATGCGGTGCGCTCTCTACTCCGTCCATGCGCACGTGATCATCGGCATGAGGAGGATGGTCATGTAATCGAATTCTCATGCAAATTACAATCAGCAGTGAATCAGTGAATCAGAAGGTTAAATATTCACAATGTGCTGTAGATGGACTTTGATTGCGTCTGCATGATCATCCTCCTCATGCTGATGATCACGTGTGTGTGGACGGAGTTGAGAACGTGCCGAACGCATAGCAAAAGTGAGGGGCAAAGCACTCGGCAAGCGCTTGGTCTGATGCTGCTGCTGCTGCTGCTGACAGTGCTGGTGGTGTGTGGTATGTAGAGCAGCTCTCTCCCTGCTTTTGATCATATGGAAGAGGAGGGGAGATTTGCGAATAAGTTACGGAGCACTTGCGGTATAAAAGGAAAGACTGTTATGGACCACTTGCGGAAATGACAGAATGTTTACGGAAGGACTACGGAACCAAAGGGAACACTAACGGGGCTTTTTTTTTATTTATTTTGAAATGTTGTAAATGGTCTATCTGAAAATATCTGTAGTGATGTTTTATTATCAAGTGGTTCGAGCCCAAACTTCAACTTCATATTGGAATCCACAAGGCTGTCCTACTTCACTCTATTTGTTCATAATGGTTACTGAAATGTCAGAAATTTATATAAAAGCCTGCAGTGACATTAAAACAGTAAAGGTTTCGGGAACATGCATTATTAGCCAGCTAGCAGTTGATGAAATATTATTCTTAAAGGATGAACATCAGGTTGCCATTGAGAAAGTTACAAAATTTTCAAAAGCCTCAGGACTGAGACTTAATTTATTTATTTATTTTTCCCGTATTCATGACTCAAACTTAACCGAAATTAACAACATCCCCATTAAACCAGAAACAAAATATCTTGGGTTATATCTGACTGAAGATGAAAAACACTCTCAATAACTTAATATAGAAAATAAACTTAAAGAATGCAAAGCAAAGCTGAATATATGGCTGCAGAGATTCACCAATTTTGAACCAAATATACTGAACAAAAGGGGAAAGTTTACTTTCACGAATCCTATTCCATTGATATTCCAAATAAACTGATTGAATCTATCAACCAAATACATTTTAATTTCATCTGGAGAAATAAAATACAGTAGGCCCCCATTATTAATGAGGGTTCAGTTTCAGCCCCTCCAACAAAACAAGAAAATCCACCAGTTCTGTACCCGGAAGTAAAACCCTATGTATCATATGACATACTCAAATGATCAACCAGAAGTAAAACCCAATGTATCATATTAGATGCATTAAAAAATGCTTCTTAAACACATTCTATAGCAGGGGTGCTCAATCCTGCTCTTAGAGACCTACCTTCCAGATGACTTTATCTCCAACCCTAATGTGGCCCATGTGACATGTGAGATCCACTTAGGTCTTAAAAGTCCCTTGATTAGATGATTGCATGGCTAGGAGAGCATAATTAGGGTTGGAGCAAATGCTTTCTGGAAGGTAGAGCTACAGGAGCAGGATTGAGAACCCTATTCTATAGAGTCTTACTCGTTAACACAGGATTAATGTAGTAAAATGTAGTAATGATTAAGAAAACCTTTTTTATTTTTTTTGTACTGTGATATATATTAATAACATATATAAACATTATACAGCATTGTATATATATATATATATATATATATATATATATATATATATATATATATATATATATATATATAAAAGAACATTAGGTGTGATACAGTAAAAGGGTTTGATAATTTGGATAAACATACAGGTCCACCACTGTTAAAAATGCTTACCAGACGGCCACTAGAGGGAGGCATTGCATTCATATTTAATGTAGAAAGAGAACAAAAGAGAACATGAAGTGATCTTTTCCTTTCTGCTTTTTCCCTTTTTCAGGGATCAACATAGCGATGAAGTACAATAAAATAGTTTCATAAACTTGGATAAACATCCAGGTCCAGCACTGTATTGCACATTAGTGGTTAAAAATGCTCATCAGAAGCCCACTAGAGGGAGGAATTGCTTTATTTATTGCACTGTACATAAAAAACAAACAAACAAACAAAAAAACATAAAAGAGCATGAAGTGTACAGGAATGAACAAACTGGATATAAGAAGGATTAACTTGAATAAACATGCTACAGAACATAAAATCTCACACACTTCTTCTGCTTTTCCTTTCAGCCGTTTCCTTCAGGGGTCGCTACAGCAAATGATTTGCCTCCATCTCACCCTATCCTCTGCATTTTCTACTCTTACTCCAACTGTTTTCATGTTCTTCACAACATCCATAAATCTTCTCTTTGGTCTTCTTATAGGCCTTTTGTCTGGTAGTTCCAACCTCAGCGTCCTACTACCAATATACAGTTGGCCCCCTACTTACGAAGACCCCTGGGTACGAAATCCCCGGGTTATGTAGATTATTTTTCTAAGTTTCCAACCCCGGGATATGAAAACAACCCCCTCTTACGAAAAGAAAGTCAAAATTCAAATGTGCCAATCAAAATTTCACACGATGCGCGAGTTGCTCTCTCATTGGCTGTCTCTCAACATCCTGCCCCGCTGACCTCCCATTGGCTAGGAGGGATGATGCAGAACCAGAAATAGACCTTAAAGGGTACCTGTACCCAAAATTGACAGTGTTCTACGAAATTGTCTCCGTCCATGGTTTAAAAAAACTACTTTAATGTCTGTTTTTCCCAAGTTTCTATGAGCTTGTGTTGTATATGCCTTAGGTTTACATTGCAATCTTGCAGTTCCGGTTGAGAATTTGGCAATGATGTGACATCACAGGAAATGCACTGTTGCAAAACACCTTTGCGCTGAAGCTTGACATTAGTGAAGCCCTTAAATCGCTTAAATCTGGTTTGTGAGAAAATATAAGAAACACCTTATAGGTGTTTTGTCACCAGCTAGACACAATACATCAAATTAGGTATATAAGTGCTTTCACTACAGGGCCTTTTTAAAGCAGAAATACAGTGAGGACCTCTGATCTGTCACCAGCTACTGTAATTCCGAGAGAGAGAGAGAGACAGAAGAAAGCTTAACTCTTTAGTTTTAAGTTTAGTTTTTTAAGTTGTTTAATTCAGTAAATGTTGAATAAATGTGGGTGCATTTGAGTTGAACTGGAATTCCGATCCTTCAAAGAATCAAGTTAAAGTTGAGTTTGGACCTCCAATCTGTCAAGCAGAGAATGCGCTTTGAATTCCACGTCTTGTGGGTGAGAGAGAGAGAGAGAGAGAGAGAGAGAGAGAGAGAGAGAGAGAGATTTTGCAGGTAGGGGGCCGACGGTACTCACTGTCCCTCCTCTGTACATGTCCAAACCATCTCAATCTAGCCTCCCTGACTTTGTCTCCAAAACCTCTAATATGTGCTGTCCCTCTGATGTACTCATTACTGATCCTATCCATCCTCGTTACTCCCAAAAAAGATCAACATTTTCATCTCTGCTACCTCCAGCTCTGCCTCCTGTCTTTTCCCCAGTGCCACTGTTTCTAAAAGTGAGTGGGGCGTGGTGGTTAGGGTGATGCGCTCATGATCGGAAGGTTGCGAGTTCAAATCCCACCGAGACCCTCACAAGGTCTCAACCACAAGTGTGCCTCTGTACACCCAGCAGTGTAAATGGACACCAGTAAAATATACTGGGAAGGTCACCTGCAATGGACTCGCATCCCATCCACGAGCTGTTGAACTCCTGGTCTCTTCACACTACGGAAACCGGGGATAAGCACCGGCCTGATGAGCCATTATGGCTCGGGTGTAAAAACCCAACAGACTTTACCTTTACCAACAGACTTTTCTTTCATTCTTGCCAATACCTTCCTATCACACCTCATACCAGACACTTTTCTCTAACCATTCCAACCTGCCTGCACACGCTTCTTCACCTCTTTTACACACTCTCCGTTGCTCTGGATTGTTGAGCCTAAGTACTTAAAATTCTCCACCTTCTTTATCTCTGCCCCCTGTAACCTCACTGTTCCTCTTGGGTCCTTGTCGTTCACACACATGTGTTCTGCCTTACTGAGGCTAACCTTCATTCCTCTCCTTTTCAGAGTATACCTCCACCGCTCTAGATTTTCCTTCACTTGTTCTCTGCTCTCACTACAGATCACAGTGTCATCTGCAAATATCACAGTCCATGGGGAATCTTGTCTCACCTCATCTGTCAGCCTGTCCATCACCATAGCAAACAAGAAGGGGTTCAGAGCTGACTCTTGATGCAGTCCCACCTCCACCTTGCTCTTCTGTCACACCGACAGCACACCTCACCACTGTCTTACATCTCTCATACATGCACTGCACCACATGTCCTGCATACTTCTCTGCCACTCCAGACTTCCTCATGCAATATCACAGTTCCTCTCTCTGTACCCTGTCATATGCTTTCTCCAGATCCACAAAGGCACAGTGCAGCTCCCTCAAATGTTCTCTGTACTTCTTTATTAACATCCTCAACGCAAACACTACATCTGTGGTGCTCTTTCTTGGCATGAAACCAAACTGATGCTGAAAACAAAAAAACAAACACAGATGCTGACCTTCCCCAGTGCAGCAAACTGGGTTATCAAAGGCAGGCCATGTCTCCCCACTGTCTATGGTGTGAGGCATGTAAAAGAACCATTGCTGACTTTCGTAAAGAGGAGGCTGCAAAGCTGTCGGCGTGTTTCCGCCCTGGTCCATCACACACATTATGGTAATCAAGGTCGCATCTCAATGGTGCTCTTGTGTCCTCCATGGTGTTTATTGACTGCTACACCTTGTCCAGCATTAACTGTTGGAGGACCAGGGAGTGAGTTGTGGACAGAACTGTGTTTCTCACTGTTTCCTCAAAGGTAATCATAGTCTACTCACCTTTAAGTTTGAGTGAGCACTCAAACTACTGTATCCCACAACACCACGCACAAACGGTTAACCAATCAGCAATGTCCACATTGACTTGTCCTGTATCTTAAAGGGAAGGGTGTTCATTTGCATGATATTTACATAGTCAGAATGCCACGTAGAGGAAGAAAGTATCAGGTGTGGATTATAGCTGCTTACATATATCAGTGTCATAGTCTTTGATTAGTAGATGCAGCAGCACCTGCAAGAAAGACACTTTGTTGATTTAATGCCATTTTCTCTGCATCTCTAGAGTTCATCATGTTGACGACTACAAGAATGAATGGTGGATGAATCCAGCTACCCAATATCTATCTATCTATCTATCTATATATATATATATATATATATATATATATATATATATATATATATATATATATATATCCACTTGTGAGGCGTGACAAGGCGTATCATAAACGGAAGCGCGGTCACCTTTTTCGCGTGATGTGAAGCAAACTTGTCTGGCCATTAAGTGACGTTGAGGAACTTGGCGCACCCCAGCACAAACAATTTGCAAAAATACCGCAATGGTGAGGAATCGAGTGGAATGTCGTGGAACATCTTCAATGTTACGAATGAGCAAACAATGAGCAAAGCTTATTCCTCTCTGGCACGAACTGTTTGACTGGCAGGTAAAATAAACACAAAATCATTCCGCCATGGTACACATGAATGAGTGCCATTGAGGATTTAAAATGCGTACTAGTGTCAGGCTGGCTTCATTCTCAGTGTTACAGAACCACCTGGTGTCTCCTATTTTAGTGAAAGTGTTAAGAATTTGAATGGCGGCACGAAGGATTCCCGGCCTGGGCGTTTCTGTGTGGAGTTTGCATGTTCTCCCCGTGCTTGTGCGGGTTTCCTCCCGCAATCCAAAAACGTGCACTGTAGGTTAATTGGAAGGTTCTAAATTGACCATAGATTCTCTCCTGCAGCGGCACTGGAACCCAGTCGTATCGGCATTTGCCCTTCCATTGGATCCTTCCGGTGGCGCCGAGACAGGGGGGGGGGGACTTGCTGCTTGGGTAACAGCCTGTCCCTCATTACTCCCTACCCAGGCTCTGTGCACTGGGGAGTATCACCAGCTGGGGTACCAGCCAGAGCGCAGCCATAGTCCTTCGGGACTGACGGAGGCCTACCACCATACCATAAGAATTTGATCAGTTTTCACTCCAGCTGTTTGTGCTGTGAGGCTTCCACCGCTGGAGTGGGCTACAATAAAGGAGTCCTGAAAATGAAATTAAATGAACAACCTTTAAATCCCTTTTTTCATTCAATTTCATCAATATTTCCTTCATCATTCATCATGTACCGTCTGGCAGCTACATTTATCATCATTTATTCGAACAGCATCTGGGTGGGATTAGAATGATCCACTAAATCAGACTAAACATGCCGGTTCTGTACCAGCTCCTCATGACGTCAGACATTAGTTATAGATCAGTCATTTCGGATCTGTTTCCACCCTCCACCTCTTTAAAGGGGAAATTTCCTATCAAAATCTATACCTCAGACATAATAACTAAAGCTTATTCATAATATTATCATCTCATCTACTGGATGCTCTGATGGTTTGCACTGATTCAGATTAATGTCTCGGTGCACTCGGAAATTTAATCACAGAGTGAAATTAAAACACAGTTATGGAAACACAACATTTTTGACTCAGCAGAGTCGCCACCTTTTCCTGATACTATAACACTGTAGAGGAATTTATTTTAATGATGGAAATCAAAGATTTATTTTGAACAGGACATTTCATGAGCTTTTTTTTTATATCCATCAATGCCACAACATTATGATGCTCTGAGAGTCTCTCACCATGTCTGGTATCAGGACAATTTGGAACTTGCATTGTCCAGTCATTTAATATAAAAATCCATTATTCCTACATCATTCCAAAGCTGTGTGTGCCATCAAAAGCATTTCTGTTTGGCAGCACCACAGATTCATCACATTGATCTGATACACTTGTGAATACATTTCAATCTAACGTGATTTCCAGAATGAATCGAATGAGCAAAGGCATTTAAATTTAGGTTATTTTATTTTATTCTAAACTTGTTGTGGTCTGTGCTGGCTGGAGACACAAACTCTTCCTTAATTCATTGCAGGTGCTGGCGAGGGGCGTGGCGGTCGCCGGTAGAGGAGTTTCCAAGCGGAGCGCACCTGGTCCTAATCGGCAATCAGCGGCAGCCAGCTCAATGGGAGCCTCATGGGTCCCTCCGCTGTCAGAAGATTGATTCCAGTGACTCTGTGCCGCGACGGTCTCGCTGGTCCGTGCACGACCAGTTCCCTCTATTCTGCGTTTTCTAGTGATTTCCAGTATTGAATGTTTAATAAATCGTTGAACCTTCCTTCTGTCTCCTGCATCCTACGCAAACACTCCCTCCACGACAGAATCTTCTGACCTGAACATGGACCCAGCGGAGACCGCTTAGCTCCTGCAGGCCTTATCCGACCAGGGAGCCCTTTTGGGACGACACGACTCCACCCTGCACCAAATGCTGGATACTCTCCAGCACATAACCACCAGCTTGGCGCAGCTCGGCGGAAGGATGGATGCCGTCGCCACTCCTCTCGCTGCCATGACCCTGCCCACTCACCCTTCACCCTCCGTTTCGGCAGCAGCGCCAGTGATACTCCCCGCGCACCGAGAACCACTCGTCCCCACGCCAGCCAGGTATTCGGGTGCGATCGGCTCCTGCGCACAGCTCCTCCACCAGTGCTTACTCGTCTTCACCCAGCAGCCGCTCACATACGCCACAGATCAAGCAAGAACCGCCTTCATCATGAGCTTACTTACGGAGCAAGCCTCGTCCTGGGCACTGGCAGTCGCTACCCACACCCCGGAGCCCACCGAACTCTCTTCCTGCTCCGTCAACGCTTCTGGTGGCCAACGATAGCAGCCGACACTAGGGAGTTTGTGGGAGCTTGCGTCACCTGTGCCCGGAGCAAGTCCTCCCATCATGCGCCCACGGGTCTACTCAACCCTTACCTTTTCCCCAGGTCGCACATAGCGGTGGATTTCATCACCGGGTTACCTCCGTATGAGGGCAACACGGTCATCCTGACAGTTGTGGACCGGTTCTCCAAGGCGGTCCATTTCGTTCCCCTACCCAAACTCCCATCGGCAATGGAAACCGCTGGTCTCCTGATCCAACACGTCTTCTGCCTCCATGGCATTCCTCAGGACACAGTGTCAGACCGAGGCCCCCAATTTGCATCCAGAGTCTGGAAGGCATTCTGCGACATCTTGGGAGTCTCCTGCAGCCTGGCCTCGGGTTACCACCCCCAGTCGAAGTGGAATGTGTGACCCAAAGCCTCAGGTCCTCCCAGCGCTGTGTGGCCTCCCAGCCTCCTGGGCCACACACCTCCCATGGGTAGAATATGCACATAATTCGCTGATCTGCACCACCACCGGGATGTCCCCCTTCATGGTGATCAATGGGTTCCCAGCCAGGAGGTCGAGGTGGCCATCCCATCTATCCAGGCACAATTCCATAGAGCACTTCGAGTCTGGAAGGAAGCACGGGCTGCCCTGGAGCGAACAGCGGCCCGAAACCGGAGGATGGCCAATCGCCACCGAACCCCGGCACCTCCCTACAAGGTCGGACAACAAGTGTGGCTCTCCTCCCGGGCCTGCCCCTGCAAGTTGAGTCGAAGAAACTATCTCCCCGATACATTGGGCCCTACGCGATTGAAAAAATCATTAACCCCAGTGCTGTCCGACTAAGACTCCCACCCTCACTCAAGGTACACCCAGTGTTTCATGTCTCCCTAATCAAGCCGGTGGTAGAAAGTCCCCTCCACCCCCACTCCTCCCTGACCGATTGCTGGACATCCCGCATACACGGTCAACAAGATCCTCGATGTGCACAGGTGGGACCGAGACTTCCAGTATTTAGTGGACTGGGAGGGGTATTGTCCTGAAGAGCGGTCATGGGTTCCCTGCTCCCTAATCCTGGAGCTGGACCTTTTTTTAGAGGAGTTCTATCGCCAGTTCCCGGACAAGCCTGGTCGGGCACCAGGTGGCACCCCCTAAAGGGGGGAGGGGTAAGTGTCATGTCAAATTAATAAATTGCTGAACCTTCCTTCGGTCTCCTGCATCCTTGGGTCCTATGCAAACACTCCCTCCATGACACAAACTGCTTTGTTCTATTTGGGTGTCATGGGGCCAGGAACGTCCCTCTTATTTGCTAAATTGCTTAATTCCACCTGGGTCATAGGGAGACTAGTGCCAGTCTCAGGAAGGGTACATCCTGAACAGCTCACCAGACCATTGGAGGGTCAATATACAACCAACTGTTCACACTCGCACCTAGGGGCAATTTGAAACAGTCCTTTAGCCTAATTTGCATGTTTTTGGCCCATGGGAGGAAATTGGTGTACCCAGAGAAAAACCTCACAAGCACAGGGAGGTCAGGCAAACCCCAAACTGAAAGAAATCCAGGCCTTTCTTGCTGTGTTGTGGAAGTACTAACCACTACACAGCTGTGCTGCTATTTAGGTTATTTAATTTTAGTACACCGCCTGTCAGTCTTCTGTTAAGTATATGGATGTCGAGGAAAACATCAGGTGCCATCGGGGCCGCTGTGTGGTTTTGGCCTCATGATCTGAGGACAGCCTGTGGCCTGCTGATCTGAAACACCATAGTATTTGGTCCTCTATAAATCTTATGTAGGGCAGTCTGGTGACATGGTGGTTAACACTTCAGAGCAAGAAGGTCCTGGGTTCGATTCCCAGCGCAGGTGTTACTGTGTGGAGTTTGCATGTTCTCCTCGTGCTTGTGTGGGTTTCCTCCCGCAGTCCAAAAACATGCACTGTGGGTTAATTGGCTGTTCCAAATCTCTGCTAGATGTGAGTGTGAATGGTAGTGTGAGTGTTGGCCCTGCAATGGCCTGGCGAGCTGTCAAGGATGTGCCCCGCCTTTGCATGGAATTGGCTGAAATGGGATTCAGCCTCCCCATGACCCTAAGTAGGATTCAGTGGTTCAGAAAATGAATAAATCTTATGCTAATGGTTGGACTGAACTCTCACACACTCAAATTAATTATTAGTCATTAACAGCATAAACATGAATATAAATACAGAAATTATAATATCTTTGGAATTTGTGATTATATTTAATTTATTTAAAGACATTTGTAATCCTGAAATGGAGAGCATGTAATGATGTCCTCTTGAATGAAATATATATTTAAATTACTCATGACTCTACCTATCGAAGAGCAATTGTATGACTTCGTGCACAATTTAATTCTTGTATTATTTATGTGACTCTTGTGTGAGGAGATGATTCCCTGAAGTGAATGGAAGATTATTTTATATCAGTCATTCCACACTGATTCAAGGACCTTGAGAAGAGGAACAAAATGTCCAAAGATGCAGAACTCAATTAGGCCAAGTTGACATCTGATGTCATGATGGACCAATCTGAGTCTAGAGCAGGGGTCACCAACCTTTTTGAAACGGAGACCTACTTCTTGGGTACCAATTAATCCGAAGGGCTACCAGGTCAATACACACTTGTGACATAACAAATTTGCTCAATTTACCTTTAATTATGTTATTATTAATAATTAATGATATTCATCTATGTCAGGGGTCGGGAACCTTTTTGAAAAAAAAAAAAAATAAATCTAATCCTCTGAGAGCCAAATATATTTTTTAATACTGAGACCAACAATTTTAGAGTATAATACGACTCTGAATTTATTTTAAATGACATTGTCATAAAGTTATTTATTAATAAGAAAAGTACTTCTTACTATTAATGCGACTTCTGGTGCTGCATGGTTTTGCTGATAGCTTTGTAGTTTGGTTGATACGGGGTGAGGTTCAGCTTCATGCAGGTGTTTAGGCTTCCATCTATTACGTGACCGCAGGTTGGTCCAGATGCTTTTCAGGTGTGAGAAGGACACACACACATATATTGTTACAATGTTAGATCTGATTAATTGACATTCCCTGTGATCTCTCGAGATCTCATGTAATGAAGGATCCCGTACCCCATTATACCTTGCATTTGAAAACAAATGGTCGTTTATCAGTAAATGTTGGTTGAAGCATCACTCACGTCTTATCTTCATTTGTTATTGTTGAAGTGGCATAGCCGTAAAAAATGGACATAAACAAATGAGACATGGTGTCAGAAGTGAGTAGGACTCTTTAAACTATGAAATTAAGCTCTCGTCAGCGGGTTTGAGCGTTCGCAGCGTGATAGCGATGGAAGGTCACGTGGAGGATAATGGCGCTGGCGATGAACATGCCAACGGACAGAATGTTCAGGCATATGGTAACCAGAGGAGACGCATGAACGTTCCCTTACGAGCTAAACTTGATCTGAAAGGTAACTTAGCTACCAACTGGAAGAGATTTTGTCGGGTATGGGACAGTTATGAAATTGTAACACGTTTATCGGATGAAGAAAATCAGTTTAGAACAGCCACCCTGTTGACATGTATCGGAAGTGAAGCTCTTGATATATATGATGGACTGTCATTTGAGAATGATGCACAGAGGGATAATATTGCTGTTGTACTACAGAAATTTGAGGAATTCTGTCTAGGAAAGGTTAATGAGACCTATCAAGCTTATGTATTCCATAAGAGACACCAGCAACCTAATGAGAACATTGACATGTATGTAACACATCTCAGAAAACTGATCAGATCATGTAATTATGGTGAGATGGAGGCCAGGTTACTCAAAGATCAGATAGTTGTAGGTGTTAGGGATGAAGCATTAAGAAGTAAACTTCTAGAACTCAGAAACCTCAGTGTAGCCAACTGCATTGATACTTGTAGGGCATATGAAGCAAGTCAAGATCAAACCAAAGCTATGAATGCTACATCAAGTCAAGAAGAACATGTAGCGAAAAAGAAAAAAATTCAATAAACATGAAAAGAGCAAAATATATCCAAAGAAAGGAAAGAAAACTAGAGTTTGCAAGTATTGTGGAACAGACTGTCCGCCCAAGAATTGTCCAGCATATGGGAAAACTTGTATTATCTGCAAATACAGAAATCATTTCAGCTCCATGTGTAGATACAGGAAATCACAGCCAGTTCATTCATTGGAAAATGAAGATGATAGCTCTGATGAAGATGGAAATGACTATATCCTAGCAATGAACACTGAGAAAGACTATGAGAAGACCATATATGCAAACATGAATGTGGAAGGATGTATGATTAGTTTCCAGTTGGTCAGTGGTGCAACAACAAATGTTATGTCCTGTAAAGATTACATTGACATTACAAAGGATACAAAACTCAAGAACACAGAAAAGTCTTGTCATGTACAACAAGACAGAAATGCAGACAAAAGGTCAGAAGATTTTCACTGTGAAAAATCCTAAGACAGATGAAAGCTACAAAGTGAGATTTATCATTGTTAATCAGGACTGTAAGTCTATACTAGGAGCTAGAACGGTCCAACATATGCGCCTGATCACAGTGAACAGAGAGAATATAGCCAAGGTGGATGTGAAGAATGACACCAGTGAAGAGTTGTTGAAGAAATACAGTGAGGTCTTCAAAGGGGAAGGTCGACTTGAAGGTGAACTACACTTAGTAACAGACGACTCAGTGACACCTGTCAAGCTACCATGCAGAAAGTGGCCTCTCACAGTGAAGACCAAGGTGAAAGATGAACTTGATAGGCTCATGAAGTTAGGCATTATCACACCAGTCGACACTCCTACCGATTGGATCAGCAGTCTAGCAGTAGCTATGAAGCCCTCAGGAGCTGTAAGACTATGCATAGACCCAAAACCCTTGAACGAGGCATTAAAGAGGAATGAATACCCAATTCCAACCATTGATGATATTCCGCCTGAGCTACAAGGAGCCTACTACTTCACACACCTGGATGCCAAGAATGGGTTTTGGCATGTCAGCCTCGACCATGACAGTAGTTACCTGACTACATTTGAGACACCATTCAGGAAATACAGATGGTTAATGATGCCTTTTGGTATTTCTCCAGCCCCAGAAGAATTTCAACAAAGAATTGACAATGCACTGAAAGAGCTGAACAGTGTATTTGCAGCGCATGATGATTTGCTTGTATGGGGTAAAGGCAAGACACTTAAAGAAGCTTCCACAGATCACGACAGAAATCTTGAAAAACTGCTTCAATGCTGCAAAGAGACAGGTCTGAAGTTGAACAGACAGAAGGTAGAACTGAAGACACAAGTCAACTACTTAGGTCATGTGATATCCAAAGAAGGCCTGAGAGCTGACCCAAGTAAACTCGACGCCATTGAGAAGATGCCGTCACCAGTAGACAAAAGTGGGGTACAGCGTTTGATGGGCATGGTTGGTTACCTTCAGAAATTTGCTCCAAATCTCTCTGAAGTATCTGTACCCGTACGCGAGTTGGTGAAGAAGGATATCAACTTCCGGTGGGATGAACAGGTGCACGGACAAGCTTTCAAGGACATCAAGAAGATCTTGTCAAGTCCTCCAGTCCTTAGATACTTTGATACCGAATGCCAGATGACAATGCTTCAATGTGATGCATCTGAAAGTGGACTAGGAGCCTGCCTACTCTAAGATGGACAACCAATCCAGTATGCATCAAGGGCCTTGACCAGTACAGAGAAGGGATACGCCCAAATAGAAAAAGAGATGTTGGCGATGGTTTTCGGGCTAGAGAAGTTCGAAAGATATGTCTACGGAAGAAATGTTGTTGTCGAGACTGACCACCAGCCTCTCGTAACAATACACAAGAAGAGTTTGCTATCTGCACCGAAACGTCTACAGAGAATGCTTCTCCGGATGCAGAAATATGAGTACGAAGTTGTGTACAAGAAAGGCAAGGAGATGTACTTAGCCGACATTCTCAGTCGAGCCTTCGTCTCAAGACCAGAGAAAGATATACATAAAGAAGAAATCTTCCTCACTTCACTAGAGAAAGAGCTACAGAACCTAGACATGACAGAAAACATTGCAGTGTCAAGAGAAAGACTCGAACATCTGCAGTCAGCAACAAAGTCTGATAAAGACTTACGACACCTCATGAAAGTAATCCAGCAAGGATGGCCTGAAGAATTGCACAGTGTCTCAGTGAATTTGAGACCATATTTCACCTTCAAGGAAGAATTGTCTGTGCAAAATGGACTAGTCTTCAAAGTTGACAGAATTGTTGTGCCTACAGCTGTGCGACACATGATTATGGAGAGACTACACATCAGTCACACAGGTATACAAGGATGTGTGAGAAGGGCACGTGAGACTGTATACTGGCCCAACATGTACAGTGACATTGAGAACTATGTGGCCAAATGCAGTGTGTGTAACAGCATACAATGTAGCCAGACCAAGGAGTCAATGATAAGTCACCAGATCCCAGCGCTACCATGGCAGTATGTAGCATGTGACTTGTTTGAGTGTGACAAGAGAGACTACCTTATAACTGTCGATTTCTATTCTGATTTCTTCGAAATCGATCGTCTTGATGGTAAAGCAGGAAATGAAGTAATCACCAAGATAAAGGCTCATTTCGCACGTCATGGAGCCCCACCGGTGGTTATAACTGACAACGGTCCTCCGTTTAACTCTCAAAGATTCTGAGACTTTGCTTCAGTGTATGGATTTGAACACAACACCAGCTCTCCTGGATACGCACAATCCAATGGTAAAGCCGAGAGTGCAGTGAAGATAGCCAAGACAATGCTGCAGAAATCTCATGAGGCTAAGTCAGATCCATATTTAGCACTCCTTGAATTGAGAAACATTCCAAATGAGAAAATGGGTTCTTCTCCAGTACAGTGCCTCTTCAGTAGAAGAACAAGAACCCAGTTACCAGTATCCAAACAGCTGCTGAAACCTTAAATGCAACACAAGGTAAAACAAAGACTTGTAGAAAAGAAGGCAGTTCAAATGTCGTACTACAACAGGAGTACCAGAGAGCTCCATCACTTCACAAGGGTGACGTTGTGAGATTCCAGCCTCCAGGTCACAAGAGATGGGTTAAAGCCAGAGTTGAAGACCGAGTCAATGTTCGATCTTACAGTGTCCGTACTGAAGATGGTCGACAGTATCGTCGAAATTGGAAGCATCTCCGAACATCAAAAGAACAATTTGCAGAAACAGGCATGAGTAAGAGATATGCCCCAGAGCCAGTGTTAAACCCTGCGCCACTGATGCTGTCAACAAGGCCGACCCAGAAACCAGCAGGTCCGACCCCCAGACCGGCTCAGACAACAGTCAGTTGTCAACAACATGTTGAGCCACCACAGATAAGCAGATCGAAGGATGTCAATCCTCAACGCACAGCCGTGACGTCACCACGCACTCCAGAGAAGTCACCACAACTGACGCAGAGCCGACAATCCAGTCACCAGCCGCAGCAGTCCCCGTCAAAGGCTGATAACCCTGTCAGTCCTCAGAAGACGCTATGAGGCAGAGCTGTGAAGCGACCTACCTACCTCAGTGACGATGTGCCATAAAGAGACTGTGTAGCAGTTAACAGTTGATGCATGGACATGTTGTTCCAGTATTAGTGCCGGTTGCACATTAAGTTCAGTATTATCTTTATCAATTGACTTTAAAGTGATAATTCAAGAAGTGAGTTATCTGAATTTTCATGGACTTTAATTTGACTTTTAAACAAATTTATTTCTTTTCCCTAAAGAAAGAGAGATGTTACGATGTTAGATCTGATTAATTGATGCTCCCTGTGATCTCATGACATCTCGTGTAATGAAGGATCCCGTATCCCATGATACCTTGCATTTGAAAACAAATGGTCGTTCATCAGTAAATGTTGGTTGAAGCATCGCTCACGTCTTATCTTCATTTGTTATTGTTGAAGTGGCATAGCCGTAAAAACGGACATAAACAAATGATATATATATATATATATATATATATATATATATATTTTTTTTTTTTTTTTAATATGTATATATTATCTATCCCTTTACACCCTGAATTATTTTCTAACTAAAAAAATATTTTATGCTTTTTTTGGGACTGAGGTAAGCTGGTTAAAGATAATATGTGCTGAAAATACAGTATTGAATGAATTTTGGCACAATGAATTTTGCATTAATTATAAAAAATAATACGTTACTAGTCACATACGGTAGGAAAGATTGAATAAATATTAATAATACTGGGTGACGAACTCACATCCGTAGGAAACGTGCAAATTTTTCTCACGTGAAAAGTAAAAGATTTTTTTATCACATGTCCTTTATTGCATTAGCAATAACGTATCACAATATAACACAAACCTTGAAAAAAATTCTCTTTTACAAAAATAACGGTATAAAATGAGCCTTATATTTTGGCATAGAAATACTGGCACAAATGGTATTTATAAATGTATGTAAAATAAAATGGATCACATTGAAATAAAAAACTTATAAAAAATCCTTTGGTATGAAAATAAGGGTGTTCAGGGTTCTGCGGTACTTTATCCTGCAACTACTCATGGGAAGCTTTAAAGCAGTCGGATTTGCTGTTTAGGCTCACGTTGCATTTTTTGCATCTTTGCCTTTTTTCTGTAATTCATGGAAGATGCCCAACGCCGTCTTTTTGAAGGGCAACTGAAGGACGATGACAGGCCTGTTTAGGAGGTTTGCTCGGCTTTGTGCTAGAAGCAGTTCCTCCCCTCTTCTTCCCGCCCACTTTACCAGCCTTCATCAGATCAATGACAGGAACAAGATCTCATAATATTTCTTTGATCTGATGGGATTCCTATAAAGCGAGATTAGTTGATCGGCTAAATCTATTCCTCCTATTGATTTATTGAACAGCTTCACGATATCAGGACAATCAACTTCAACTATCTTCTTTGTTTTGGAATCGAAGTGATGTCCTGTAGTAACGGGGTCAACTTTTGCGAATGTAGATAACATGTTGACGACTCTATTGTTGAACCATTTTACATATGTAAACTGCTTCTGAGTTCTCATTCTCTATTTTAGCAGCTTCTATTGCACCTCGTTCTTTCTTCATAATTGCCTTTTGACATTTCATATCCTTTGATAATCCAGGTAATTTTGATGGTCTGACTTTCCGCAGCCAAATATTCCACGACCGAAGAGAGAATTTCAGTAGAACAAGGTGGATCAGGACCAAGGAAGGGCACCGTAACTGCAGGATTTTCATTTTGAAGGACTGACCACCGTCGAGTGAGATTTTGTCTTGTTGCTCTGCTTGCGATGTAATTTGAAGGAAGTCAGTGACTGCAAAGTAGTAGTGGGTGAGAATGTTGCCAAACAGCATAGGATGGTGGTGTGCAGGATGACGCTGATGGTGAGGAAGGTGAAAAAGGCAAAGGCAGGGCAGAAGACAAAGTGGTGGAAGCTGAAAAAGGAAGAGTGTCGTGTTGTCTTCAAGGAGGAGTTGAAACAGGCTTTGAGTAGTCAGGAAGTGCTTCCAGATGACTGGACAACCACAGCCAATGTGATCAGGGAGACCAGTAGGAGAGTACTTGGTGTGTCCTCTGGAAGGAAAGTAGATAAGGAAACTTGGTGGTGGAATGAGGAAGTGCAGGAGTGTGTACAAAAGAAGAGGTTAGCTAAGAAGAAGTGGGACACAGAGAGGACCGAAGAGAGTAAACAGGAGTACAGGGAGACACAGTGTAAGGCGAAGGTAGCGGTGTCAAAGGCCAAACAGAGGGCGTATGATGACTTGTATGATAGGTTGGACAGTAAGGAGGGAGAAAATGATTTATACTGGTTCGCACAGCAGAGAAATAGAGATGGGAAAGACGTGCAGCAAGTTCGAGTGATAAAGGACAGAGAGGGAAATGTATTGACTGATGACAGAAGTGTGGTGGGAAGGTGGAAAGAGTACTTTGAAGAGCTGATGAATGAGGAAAATGAGAGAGAAGAAAGAGTAGAAGGGGTGACCGTTGAGGACCAGGAAGTAGCAAAGATTAGTAAGGGAGAAGTGAGGAGGGCATTGAAGAGGATGAAGAGTGGAAAGGCAGTTGGTCCTGATGACATACCGGTTGAGGTATGGAAGTGTCTAGGGGAGGTAGCAGTAGATTTTCTGACAAGAATATTCAACAAGGTCTGAGAAAGTGAGCAGATGCCGGAGGAATGGAGGAGAAGTGTGCTTGTGCCCATTTTTAAGAACAAGGGAGATGTACAGAGTTGTGGCAACGAAAGAGGGATAAAGTTGATGAGCCATACAATGAAGTTATGGGAAAGAATAGTAGAAGCTAGAACAAGGGCAGAGGTCAGCATTTGTGAACAACAGTTTGGTTTCATGCCAAGAAACAGCACCACAGATGCAGTGTTTGCTTTGAGGATGTTAATAGAGAAGTACAGAGAAGGTCAGAAGGAGCTGAATTATGCCTTTGTGGATCTGGAGAAAGTATATGACAGGGTGCTGAGAGAAGGACTGTGGTATTGTATGAGGAAGTCTGGGGTGGCAGAGAAGTATGTTAGAGTGGTGCAGGGCATGTATGAGAGATGTAAGACAGTGGTGAGGTGTGCTGTCGGTGTGACAGAAGAGTTCAAGGTGGAGGTGGGACTGCATCAAGGGTCAGCTCTCAGCCCCTTCTTGTTTGCTATGGTGATGGACAGGCTGACAGACGAGGTTAGACAAGAATCTCCATGGACTATGATGTTTGCAGTTTGACATCGTGATCTGTCGTGAGAGCAGAGAACAAGTGGAGGAAAATCTAGAGAGGTGGAGGTATGCCCTGGAAAGGAAGGGAATGAAGGTTAGTCTCAGTAAGACAGAATACATGTGTGTGAATGACAAGGACCCAACAGGAACTTTGAGGTTACAGGGGGCAGAGATAAAGAAGGTGGAGGATTTTAAGTACTTAGGCTCAACAATCCAGAGCAATGGAGAGTGTGGAAAAGAGGTGAAGAAGCGTGTGCAGGCAGGTTGGAATGGATAGAGAAAAGTGTCCGGTGTGATGTGTGACAGGAGAGTATCGGCAAGAATGAAGGGAAAAGTGTACAAGACGGTGATGAGGCCAGCGATGTTGTATGGTTTAGAAACAGTGGCCCTGGGGAAAAGACAGGAGTCGGAGTTGGAGGTAGCAGAGATGAAAATGTTGAGGTTCTCTTTGGGAGTAACGAGGATGGATAGGATCAGAAATGAGTACATCAGAGGGACAGCACATGTTAGATGTTTTGGAGACAAAGTCAGAGAGGTGAGATTGAGATGGTTTGGACATGTACAGAGGAGGGATAGTGAGTATATTGGTAGTAGGATGCTGAGGTTGGAACTACCAGGCAGAAGGCCCAGAGGAAGACCAAAGAGAAGATTCATGGATGTGGTGAAGGAGGACATGAAGGTCGTTGGAGTAAGAGTAGAAGATACAGAGGATAGGGTGAGATGGAGGCAGATCATTTGCTGTGGCGACCCCTGAAGGGAACAGCCGAAAGGAAAAGAAGAAGAAGAAGATATTTACAAAGGACAGTATTGGCACTTTGATGGTGTTGGTGTTGTACTTTACTGTATCTGTAGCTTTTAATGTGATGACTCGTTTTTCAGGACACATTTCCTCGGCTCTCCATTTGGGCTGGTTTTCTTGACATGGACCCATTCCAAATGAATTGGATATCCGTGCTGTACAGGATCCTGGAGGAAGGATGGGAGTTTGCTCAGTCTGTTCCCATGTGCTCTGTGGACCTGGAGAAGGCTTTTGACTATGTCCCGCAGGCTAGCTTGTGAGGTGTGCTCCGGGAATATGGTGTACTGGACCCGGTGCTACAGGCCAATCACCTTCTGGAGAGGCAGAGCTCAATCTGCATTGGTAACAGAAAAAAGAGTAATAATTAATTAAATTTTGGAAGAGACCAAGAACACGCTGGAGGGACTATGTCTCTCGGCTTGTCTGGGACCGCCTCGGTGTCCCCCCGGGAGAGTTGGAGGAAGTGGCTCGGGAGAGGGACGTCTGGACCTCTTTGCTGAGGTTGCTGCCTCCGCGACCCGACCCTGGACTAAGCAGAAGAAGATGATGATGATGATGATGATGAAATTCCAGTACAATGAGGTATTTGTCAAAGTCCACAAGCTTTTAAAGCTGAATGTGGGCGAAGTGACTGAAGCTTGGACCCTGAGGTAACTTCCAGCAATTTATTGAGATTTTTGAATAAATAAACAAGAAATAATAACAGAAACAGCCCCAATCAACACACATGTGTAGCATAGTGGCAGTTTGTTTACACTTGAATGACTTGGCTCACAGGATGGCAGGCCCAGAACCATGTGAGGTTCATGACACCAGAAACCCAACCAGAGAACAGCAAGCTTGCAGTTTGAAAAACTTCTGAAAACTTTTATTCATTTCAAACAGAACGAAACCAAACTCACAATAGCAACCACAGCACTTTATCTTCATGTTTGAAGGGAAAATAATTGATACATGTGCTGATTTAAAAAAAAAAAAAAAATTGAATTCTTTTTTTTTAATCTGGCTTTATATAAACTCAAGACAGGAGACAATGAAAGAATTAGATTTCATTCTCGCTCTTTTTTATGTTTGCCAGATGATTTCTAAGATGTAAGGAAAAAATTAAGAGCCGGTATCATTTCTTCTTTCACAACAAGAAGAGAAGAAAAAAAAATCAATGAAAATATTTGCATTTTGCTCTTGGTTGTATTTTTAAAGAGACCTGAACAATGCCTTCATTTAAACATCTCATCATTTAAACTCTTCTGTCCTGAGCTGTGTTCATGTAGCTAGTTGTTTGAAGCCACAATAATCCTTTTATTTTATAAAATAAACTAAACTTTTATTCAAATGAAACAGATTTTTTTATTAAAACATATCAATACACTTGAACATAAACATAACTCTCTGTGCCATGTGATAAGTATCTTCCCTTTTTCAGGAAACACCCACCCACTGCTGCACAATACATTACTTATTTGAAAAGAGAAGCTTTGGACCAATCACACTGAAGGATTGCATCACATTTCTGGCGCATATCATACTAAAGTAATTTTATTGCAGCTCTGCCTTTTGGCTGCGCCTAATGCTGCATTCTTTCAGGAAACATGCAGGACTCCGGTGCAGACCAGTGGAGGTGGACTGCAGACCGTTTGGTAAACACATAAAGACACTCGACATAATCTCAGGGTAGAAGGATCAGCACAGATCCAAACCAGAGAGGCAGGCCAAGCAGAGGCAAATTATCTTATATATATCTGATATATAAATTATAAAAAACAGCCGGACGAGCCATCAAACCAAGGCCGCAGAGGTTGGGTTTGAGTAGATGAAAGAGCCATGCAATGCGACCCAGGTGGGGACACCAACCAGCACATAGAAAGCCCAATAGAACAGGACAGACAAGAACCACACAAGAACCAGCTACAACCAGCAGGGGACAAAGAAACAAGACGACAGTTCATGCAAGAACCCTGACACCACTGAGTGACACGTGACATCTGGCGAGAGAGAGGCATCCTTCACCCCTCAGTTCCTGTTACCGAGGTAACATTCCCTTTTCAAACATCTTTCCGAGTTTTAAACTCATGTTATTGCTTTCAACACGGATGCATTATAGCCAACTCTGTGTCAGGAACTAACTGTCACCTGTCAATCATCAGTATCTTAAAACTCTGAATGATCCAATCGTTGTTGCGTGAAAGTTCAGCTCAGTTCGACTCCACGCCCGGAAACTTTTCATCACTCCAGAACAGTTCTCCTCTTTTCGCAAACATCATTGATTTGCACTGTCACTTGCCACTTCCTGTGTGAATAAGGCTTTAATATCTTTATTGAAATAAGAATCTCGGCCCACGCTATGCATTATGGGATTGGCTAAATTCTGGCTCCGAAGCAAACCTGTGTAAATATTGTACAATGTAACATGAACACGAGTAACTAGTGCAGTTTTGATGATTTTAAAAGGTGGAAATCCAGAACTGAACAGTTTTTGTAAACCCTGAGGTGTTTTTCATGGAAAACGCAAAGATGAACTTTTTGTGTGAGCAGATGCCACGGTAACTGAAACAGGAGAGGAGAACCAAATCAGTCATGATCAAGACCTGCTTGTGGTTGATAGAACTTTTACAGCCAACCCCACGAAACTGACAGAGGTGTTGCTGAATGCTGGAAAGAGAGAGCCCAATTAAAGCTCAGCACCAGCTCCACCCTGCATATATTTAGCTCTTTGGTTAAAGCATTTCAGGCCCAGAAATAAATTTATATTAACTGGCACTGACAGCGTTCTGTATTAATTAACCCCTCCCCCCAAAAAAAAAAATTACATATATGTATCATATTACATCAGGCTGTGGTGGCCTGGTGGTAAAGGTGCTGAATCACTGATCCCACAGTTGTAGGTTCAAGCCCCACTCCCCCCGGGTTGTCATTGCCCCTCCAGTGCAGCTAACTGGGTTATCAAAGGCCGGCCATGTCTCTCACTGTCTCTGGTGTGAGATTCATGGAAAAGAATCATTGCTGAGTTTCATCAAGAGGAGCTGCATAGCCATCAGCATGATTCTGCCCTGTGATGGCCTGACAAGGTGTCCAGGACATACTCTGCCCTCACCCAGAGTCGGCTGAGATGGGCGCCAGCCTCCCCGTGACCTTAATAAGGATAGATTGGTTCAGAAAATGAATGAATGAATCTACCGTATAATTTTTTTTTTGATTAACTTAAATTTTATAAACACTTTAAATTTAAATTGTTTCCCAACTTATGGTAATAAGCATCCGTGACATCAGTCAGCAAAGATACTGGCTTACTCTGCCTAGTTACTGACTCAGTATCTTTGAAAAGTCCCGCAAATGTTTAAGTCAATGTACGTAACCGTCTTCATTCATTTTCTAAACCACTTAATCTTAATTACGGTAGCAAGAAGGGTGGCACCCATCTCAGCAGACTCCAGGAGAGGGCGGGGTACACCCTGGATGGCTTCTCAGGCCATCTCATGGTTCACACAACCATTCACACAAAGGGGAGATTTGAAACAGCGAGTTACTACTGTGCATGTTTTTGGACCGTGGGAGGAAACCAGAGTACCCAGAGGAAACCCACGCAAGCACAAAGAGAACATGCAAACTCCGCACAGAAACACCCAGGCTGAGAATCAAACCCAGTTCTTCTTGCTGTGAGGCAGCATGCTAACCACTACGCCACCGCGTCACCTTGCATGTAACCGTGCTTTTGAAAAAAGTATCATTTAGGGCCTGTTTGACTTAACAACTTAAAATCCTAGAAAATATTCAGATATCTCAATATGAGATAATTATGAAATGATTCAAGATTCAACATTTTTAATTGGCATTGTGTTTTTACACACATAGGAATTCTTTGTGTGGTTGTTCAAAGAGTCAAATTACAAAACAGAAAGGAAGGCTCAAATCAACAAAAACACAAAACTGCTACACAATAAACACATAAAAATTATGTATTTAGAACGGCCTTACACAGACTCAGTAAACAATATAATAATAATAATAATAATAATAATAATAATAATAAATAAATAAATAAAATGATAATAATTATGATGACAATAAATAAATAAACAGTAGATACAACAGCAATAAATTAAATTGCTCGAAATTATATTATGATTATATAATAATTATACAATTGTATAATGATGTTCCCCATTCTCAAAGCAAGGTCTGGAGATAATGTACAATCAGTACACCAGGTTTATTTAACGAGATCCGCCGTTCTTCCGCCACGGGCCTTGTTGCTATGCACTGCGCTCCAGTCCTCCCTGAAGGCTGTGTAGCCGACTGGTGTAATCACCTCATCGAGTGTACTTTGGTCAAGCTATGTTTCACAGAAAAAAAGCATGGATCAGTAGTGTTGATCCCTCTGCGCTGCAGTCCGAGCATGAAGCTCATCCATCTTGTTTCACAGAGGCTGAATGCTTGTAAACAGTATGACCGGGAGTGTTAACCTTCCACTGCTAACCAAGCGTTGGAGTCGTTGTTCAGCCCCTCCCCGCCTGCCGCATCTCCGCCTGGGCTTACTGTTATCAGGGGTGCGGCTAGCATTGAGCTGCCATAGCATATTAGCTCAGGATAGGAATTGAGCGTGAGTCGACCAATCAGATTGTGCTGTTCTGATTTAATTCATACTAAGGGACATCGCTATGCAGGTATTCTCATGTAAAACAGCATTTTTAAATAAATTCCACTCCTTAACATAATTTGGAGAAAAAATATCAATATTACTGAACTAAAGCTCATTATCTGATGTCAGGATGTGTCCCAAACTTGAAGACAAATTGTATGGCGGTGTCATCGAACCTCTGACGACTTTTTACTGTTTTTGGAAATTTTCTTGTTTCATTCACAAAAATGATAAATTTGCGTGTAATCTTCAATGGTAGACAGACAAAGATCATTATATTACATTATGCTTTGTTGGGAACCCATGATGTTTAAAATAAAAGTGGTTTGAAGAAAATCATTTAAAATATTATTTTGTTGTTTGATTCATTTTGTTTAAACTTCAGATTCAGGAGGAACAATGTGCTTTTCATTCTTAGAGAAGGTTTCTGACTTGGTTTCTCGGGTTATCTTATGGGAATTGTGGTGCACCGAACCCGCTGCTATGGGCTATTTGGTCTCTGGCCTCTGCCAGGGCTGCTCTTTCTCACCAGTCCTGTTCATAACTGTTATGGACAGAATTTCTTGGCACAGCTGAAGTGTTGAGGTTCTGATTTGGTGGCCAGAGAATCTCGTCTCTGCTTTATGCGGATGACATTGTATTTCGGCTTCATGAAGCCAGGGCGGGACCTTCAGCTGGAGTGATTCGCAGATGAGTGTGAAGCGGCTGGGATGAGAATAGGCACCTCCAAGTCCGAGGCTATGGTTCTCAGTCGGAAAAGGGTGGAATACGCCCTCCAGGTATGGAATGAAGTCCTGTCCCAAGTGGAAGGGTTCAAGTATATCGGGGTCTTGTTCATGAGTGATGGAAGGATGGAACAGGAGATTGACAGGCAGATCGCTTCAGCCTCTGTGTAAAGTGGAGCTTGTACCGGTCCATTGTGGTGAAGTGGGAGCTGAGCCGCAAGGCAAAGCTCTCAATTTACTCATCGATTGACAGTCCAACCCTCACCTAAGGTCACGAGCTTTGGTTAGTCACTGATAGAACAAGATCGCGAGGGATCCAAGTGACTGAAATGAGCTTTCTCCACCAGGTGCCAAGACTCTCTCTTCGCAATAGGGTGAGAAGCTCAGCAATTCGAGAGGAGCTCAGACTAGAACTGTTGCTCCTATGCGTTCAGAGAAGCCAGTTGGAGTGGCTCGTGCATCCATCTAGAATGCATCCCAAACGCCTCCCTGGTAGTGCTGTTTTGAGCATGTCCAACTGAGAAGAGAACCTGGGTTTGACCCAGATCACGCTGGAGGGATTGTATGTCGCAGCTAGTCTGGAAATGCTTTGGTTTCCCCCCAGAAGAGCTGGAGGAAGTGGCTCAGGAGAGGGACGTCTGGACCTCACTGCTTCGGTTTCTGCCCCTGCGATCCGATCCCGGATTATGATGGACTTTTATCCACATGTACGTATGTATGTATGTATGTATGTATGTATGTATGTATGTATATAAGTAAGTAAAAATAAAAAGGACAGGATAAAGACTTTCTATTGAAACTTCATTTTCATTAAAATGTGCTGGGGGCGTGATGTACATTGTGCACTCGGGGGCGAGTTCTCCTAAATATTGGTATTGATATATGCATATGTGTACATACATACCTACATATACACTCATATGTACACACACACACACATATATATATATATATATATATATATATATATATATATATATATATATATATATATATATATATATGTATATGTGTGTGTGTGTGTGTGTGTGTGTGTACATATGAGTTTATGTATATGTAAATATGTATGTACATAGATGCATGTATCAAAACCAATATTTAAGAAAACCCGCCCCCGAATGTACATCACGCCATCTAGTGGACGCCACGTTTATTGGCAGAGCACCGCGCCCAGCACATTTTAATCATTCTTCTGGAATCACCTGAAGAGAGAGGATGGTTTCACCCCCCCTCGAAACAGATCTGTAGTAAAAATGAAGTTTCAATAGAACGTCTTTGTCCTGTCCTTTTATTTTAACTTGCATTTGCTCTACGAAAAAGTATTGAGCACTCTCTTACGGAAAGATCTACTGAGAAAATTCTCTCTCTCTCATTATATGTATGTATGTATGTATGTATGTGTGTGTATGTGTATATATATATATATATATATATACACACACACACATACAGAACCACATAACACCATAACACCTACCATCTGAATTTAACTGATCTTTAACTTGTACATTCACTGACAGAGACTTTATAGCTCTTCTATAAGCCGCTCTAGATAAAAGCTGTAAATGTAAATTGTGATTAATTACCATTCCAGGGTTCAAGTACTGGGCTGGCGAGGCATATGTGTGTGGGGGGTTTGAATGTTCTCTGCGTACTTGCATTGGTTTCTTCCTGGTGCTCCAGTTTCCTCCCACAATCCAAGATCCAATCCGGATTGCTCCTGGGTGTGTGGATGTGTTGGTCCCTCAGTTGGACTGATGAGTTGTTCAGGTTGTGCCCTGCCTTTGTCCAGAGTCAGCTGAGATATGCTTCATCCTCCCGAAGGCCCACCGAACTGCTCCGACTGTACTCCGAGAACACGCACACGCTCGAGGTCACAGCAAAGTCACGCATTGCAAACATGGCGGCCACTTGCAGCGCTAAACACCGCTAAGAGAAACGATTGCACGGTAGAGGAAAGTTTCCACGGATAAAAGGCTCCGACTCATTTTTGTACATCTCCGTGAGTTTGTGGACATGGTGTAACTGGTCGCTGAGAGTTGAGTGGTCTCCATGCCGGCGCTTTTTCCTCTAAGTTTGTGGCTTTGGACTCCTCAGTCACCACCTCTGACTTCATTATGAGCCTCGAGGTTGAAAGTTTATTTTCAAAAAAGTACGAGCTTGTAAGTTGAAAAAATATACAATAAAAGCGGACATTTAAACATGGTGTTAACCAAACCGCCAAACAGTAAGCGAGTGTGTCAGATGTTTACAAATTATTAATGTGTTGTTGAATTTATTACGACTGCACATTTGATGCATCTCACTGAATCTCACATACTCTCACGTGATATGACGAGCAGATTTCAATACCCATGACCATATTATCATCCATATAAATACGTGTTTTCGTTGACATCTTCAACTGTCATAACAGCTTTGTAATGTGGAATTTTCTGAAAGGTGTTAAGTTGCCACTTGAGACGGGAAAAAGCGACCTACAATAGGTAGTTTCTGATATTTTGTGTGGCAGTGTGGGTTCGATGAAATGAAAGGTCGAGATGTAGGAGAAACCTCTCAAAATGACTAATTTGCCAAGACTTTCTCACTATATTGCCGAATGTGAGCACTTGAAAATTGGTGAATCAGTGCAAAGTACGTTAGCATCCTGTGTGATGGTCGCACAGATTCTTCAGAAACAGAAGAAGAAATTGTACATGGCAATTATTCAATATTATGGAGCTGAGGATTATAACAGTATTTTATGTAGAGAATTAAATTGTTGTCGAGTAAATTTCTAGTCCAATGTGAAGTACCTCAGTAAAGTAAATATCTTTTTTTTTAATTTATGCATTTTTACAGAAACATGAAATTGGCAGGACTCCGCCTTTAAATGCACGGCATTCTGTTCACTTAAATTCTGGGGCTCAATTTATTTGTTTTTATTTTACATTCATTTGCCATGTTTCACAATATCATAATTATTTTATTTTGGTGCTCTGAGTTGTTCTTATTTTATAATGCAGCCGTGAGGGGGGGCACAAACCAGTGTCTCTCCCTCACGCCGGTCCCAAGCCCGGATAAATGCAGAGGGTTGCGTCAGGAAGGGCATCCGGCGTAAAACAAATGCCAAATAAACTATGCGAATCACAAGAAAGAATGACATACCGGATCGGTCGAGGCCCGGGTTAACAACGACCGCCATCAGTGCCGTCAACCAACATGGTGCTAATGGAAATTGGACTACTGTTGGTCGAAGACGTCGAAGAAGGAGAGGCGGGAGGCGTGTCCGTTGCCAGAGAGAGAAGAGGAAAGGCATGAGTCTAGGACTGAAAGTAGGGACTTTGAACGTTGGAACTAAGGTAGAGAGCTGGCTGACATGCTGCAGAGGAGGAAGGTGGACATACTGTGTGTTCAGGAGACCAGGTGGAAAGGTAACAAGGCTAGAAGCATAGGAGCAGGGTTTAAGCTGTTTTATCATGGTGTGGATGGGAAGAGAAATGGAGTCGAATGTTCTAGAAGTGAAAAGAGTGTCAGACAGAGTGATGAGTCTCAAGTTAGAAATTGAAGGTGTATTGGTCAATGTTGTTAGTGCTTATGCCCCACAGACAGGATGTGAGCGAGAAGAGAAGGAGAGATTCTGGAGAGAGTTAGATGAAGTGATGCAGAGTACCCCCAGAGGGGGAAGAGTGGTCATTGGGGCAGACTTCAATGGACATGTTGGTGCAGGAAACAAAGGGGACGAGGAAGTGATGGGTAGGTTTGGTATCCAGGACAGGAACGCAGAAGGACAGATGTTGGTAGATTTTGCAAAAAGGATGGAAATGGCTGTGGTGAATACTTTCTTCCAGAAGAGAGAGGAGCATAGGGTGACTTATAAAAGTGGAGGTAGGAGCACACAGGTAGACTACATCTTGTGCAGGTGACGTAATTTAAAGGAAGTCAGTGACTGCAAAGTAGTAGCGGGTGAGAGTGTTTCCAAACAGCATAGGATGGTGGTGTGCAGGATGATGCTGATGGTGAGGAGGGTGAAGAAGGCAAAGGCAGAGCAGAAGACAAAGTGCTGGAAGTTGAAAAAGGAGGAGTGTCGGGTTGTCTTCAAGGAGGAGTTGAAACAGGCTTTGGGTGGTCAGGAAGTGCTTCCAGATGACTGGACAACTACAGCTAATGTGATCAGGGAGACAGGTAGGAGAATACTTGGTGTGTCATCTGGAAGGAAAGTAGATAAGGAGACTTGGTGGTGGAATGAGGAAGTGCAGGAGTGTGTACAAAGGAAGAGGTTAGCTAAGAAGAAGTGGGACATTGAGAAAACCGAAGAGAGTAAACAGGAGTACAGGGAGACACAATGTAAGGCAAAGGTAGCAGTGTCAAAGGCCAAACAGAGCGCGTTTGATGACTTGTATGCTCGGTTGGAAAGTAAGGAGGGAGAAAATGATTTATACAGGTTGGCACAGCAGAGAAATAGAGATGGGAAGGACATGCAGCAAGTTAGATTGATGAAGGACAGAGAGGGAAATGTATTGACTGATGACAGAAGTGTGCTGGGAAGATGGAAAGAGTACTTTGAAGAGCTGATGAATGAGGAAAATGAGAGAGAAAAAAAGAGTAGAAGAGGTGACTGTTGAGGACCAGGAAGTAGCAAAGATTAGTAAGGGTGAAGTGAGGAGGGCATATATACCGGTGGAGGTATGGAAGTGTCTAGGAGAGGTAGCAGTAGATTTTCTGACAAGAACATTTAACAAGGTCTTAGAGAGTGAGAGGATGCCAGAGGAATGGAGGAGAAGTGTGATGGTGCCCATTTTTAAGAACAAGGGAGACGTGCAGAGTTGTGGCAACTACAGAGGGATAAAGTTGATGAGCCATACGATGAAGTTATGGGAAAGAATAGTGGAAGCTAGACTAAGGGCAGAGGTCAGCATTTGTGAACAACAGTTTGGTTTCATGCCAAGAAAGAGCACCACAGATGCAGTGTTTGCCTTGAGGATGTTAATGGAGAAGTACAGAGAAGGTCAGAGGGAGCTGCATTGTGCCTTTGTGGATCTGGAGAAAGCATCTGACAGGGTGCCGAGAGAAGAACTGTGGTATTGCATGAGGAAGTCTGGAGTGGCAGAGAAGTATGTTAGAGTGGTGCAGGACATGTATGAGAGATGTAGGACAGTGGTGAGGTGTGCTGTCGGTGTGACAGAAGAGTTCAAGGTGGAGGTGGGACTGCATCAAGGGTCAGCTCTCAGCACCTTCTTGTTTGCTATGGTGATGGACAGGCTGACAGACGAGGTTAGACAAGACTCCCCATGGACTATGATGTTTGCAGATGACATTGTGATCTGTAGCGAGAGCAGAGAACAAGTGCTGGAAAATCTAGAGAGGTGGAGGTATGCCCTGGAAAGGAGGGGAATGAAGATTAGCCTCAGTAAGACAGAATACATGTGAATGAATGACAAGGACCCAAGAGGAACGGTGAGATTACAGGGAGCAGAGATAAGAAAGGTGGAGAATTTTAAGTACTTAGCCTCAACAATCCAGAGCAATGGAGAGTGCGGAAAAGAGGTGAAGAAGCGTGTGCAGACAGGTTGGAATGGTTGGAGAAAAGTGTCCGGTGTGATGTGTGATAGGAGGGTATCGGCAAGAATGAAAGGAAAAGTGTACAAGACGGTGTTGAGGCCAACGATGTTGTATGGGTTAGAAACAGTGGCCCTGGGGAAAAGACAGGAGGCAGAGCTGGAGGTAGCAGAGATGAAAATGTTGAGGTTCTCTTTGGGAGTAACGAGGATGGATAGGATTAGGAATGAGCACATCAGAGGGACAGCACATGGAAGACGTTTTGGAGACAAAGTCAGAGAAGCTAGATTGAGATGGTTTGGACATGTACAGAGGAGGGATAGTGAGTATATTGGTAATAGGATGCTGAGGCTGGAACTACCAGGCACAAGGCCTAGAGGAAGACCAAAGAGACGATTCATGGATGTGGTGAAGGAGGACATGAAGGTCGTTGGTGTAAGAGAAGAAGATGCAAAGGATAGGGTGAGATGTAAGCAGATGATTCGCTGTGGCGACCCCTGAAGAGAAAAGCCGAAAGGAAAAGAAGAAATTGTTGACACAGAAGATGAACAAGTGTTCAAAACTAATATGCTTTGAACACTTGTTCATCTTCTGTGTCATTTTTCCTGCGAGTTAAACTCCCTGAGATCGGACACACTTTGGCGAGTTGATTTTCTGATTGGTGAGTAAATTTGTTTGGTAACCAGTCCGGCTGGCTGGTGAAAAAAAAAAATTATGAATTTCTAGCCCTGTCTTGTTTGTTTGTCTGTTTTTATGGTGATGAGACGGTGGTGTCTAAGACATGAGAGACTTCACCACACACACACATGAAATTGATTCCTTTTCCTTCGACATTCTGTCATCTCACTGGATATAACATACAGAACCTACAATATATCTAATACAGAATAAAGAATATCAAACACACTCCTGAAACAATTTTGCCATCAGCCATCCGTGACTGAGATTCAGCGGGAGCTAATTGGCCGAGCTCTCACTTCCCTGTTATTGTCAGTGATCGCCAGCCAATCATGTATCTGTGGACACTGTACTCATGCTCACTACTGTGGGTCAAAGGGATAAAGTTTGAAAAGAGGTGGGGTCTGGGTGGGGCTCAGTACTTTAATAGTTTGATAGGGAAGGCGATACTTGATGGGTGTAAATTGAAAACTATTAAATTAGGGCGGAGTTAAACATGTCAGTAAATAAAATGTGTGAAAATATGAAGTTCAAATAAAGTTTGTCATATAAAACTCATAAGTTTAATGTGCTGTATCGTACTAAGATGATTTATGCAAACAAAACCAATAGATTATATTTTTAAACGGTTAGAATAAGCGAGGTGGGTTTCGAACCACGGCGGGTGAATTGAAAATGCACGGGATTGGACCTGGAAATCGCAGAAGTGCCTGAGCTGGTACTAAGATGAGTGGAAGCAAGAAATACCCTTTCCTTGTACTGTACTCTCCAAAAGCATGGAGAGACCCATGTTAATGTTTACTCACAGCTTATCTTAACTGTCTGTGCTAACAGGGATCATCATGAAAACCCAATAAACTAAAAAAAAACTAAACAAAAAAAAAAACCCTGGATGCGGACCCGGTTTCCATTTATAAGTCGACACCATCTCTCTCAGATGAAAATCTCTGATGGTCATAACTCGGTCTGAGACTGTAACTCGGTCCCCAACGGCTGCGACTGTCTGTGATCAACCACAATGGTCTCAGACTGCCAGCAGTAGAATCGCTGATAGTTGGCGCCAGTCATTGGGAAGTAGATTACCGTGTGTTGGAACATCTGGAAACAGGGCTCAATAAATCGGGGTGACTGTCCACAGCATCTGGATTTCTCACTGACAGCGATATGATCCACGATATCAGTCGCAGACCCTCAGGCTCGATCCCAACTTAAAACTTTATCGTTATCAGCCAAATGAGATCTCACCTTTAGTGGAACTGATTTCCGGGGGAAAAAAAAAAAAGTGGGCGGAGCTTTATGTGATGGGTGTGAAAGAAATGAAAATGTCAAAGAACAGGAGTGAACATTTTCTGGAGAAAGGAGGAAGTGGTGACTCGGACTCAGTGTGGTTATGGACTGAAGTCAGATTGTAGAAATGTAGTGTGAGAAGATTGATTGACGTCCTTCACACATTTAATTTAATGCTGTATCATGCGTTGAATGAAATTCTGAGAATGAAGAAATGAAGATTTTATTTATTTTCTGGTTTACTTATCTGCTCGAATCAGTTTTGACCAGCAGGGGGCCGTGCGGCTATTGACTTTGCATACTGAATATCTCGTCGATGGCTGTAATGGAAATCTTGCAGTAAAAAGTACTTATTAAAGTATCAGTAAGTGATAAATATATATAATTTTAGCAGAAAGTAACATGGGAATTATTAGATTAAAAAGGCGCAAATAATAATAATAATAATCAAATAGCATTTTTATTTGAAACAGAACCGCCTGCAGATTAAATAATATACAAGCCTGTAATATAGAATGGAAATGTTATGTGTAATTAAACTTTGAATATTATATGACCTTTGATGTTTCCTTGTGTCTTTCTTCAACATCTCCTTCGATTTGAAAAAAATATCACAGTATTTCTAGAATATCACGGTGCATTCAACGATTTTAATGTTGCATGGCGTTTTGCCTTCACAAAAGCTACAGAATTTTGAAAAATAAAAAAAGGAGGGGGGGTAGATTTGTTAACACAGAACGTTAGCTTAAAAATCAAACGTGTTGAAAAGTAATGAAAACAGGATGGTGAACAGAGGAGTAATTGCGCCCGAGAGATCGAGTCGATAAACAAGTTTTGTTCAACTTCTACAATCAAAAATTTCGTAAGCAAGTGAATGCTGCATGGTTTTCAATGTTGTGACAGAAATAGCATTGAAATGAGCTCGATAAAGTTGTTCACCTCAAATGCTCCATTTCCACAAACATGACTAGATACAATCTACTGTTATAATTGCCTCTTTTCATATCACAAGAATTAAAAGTTTTTCTTCTGTAGTTTATAAAGTTCATGAAATCCTCCGAGCTCCAGTACTTCGGCCGGAAGTGCGACAAGGCTGCAGTGCGCATGCGCAGATGGTCAAGGACGAACAGGTGTAGATATCATGACTAAAATATCGATAAAATGTCATATCAATGCAACGGGGCGTCCAGATAACACTCTTTAAAGTTTAAACTAACAAAACAATGCCGATTAATTCGGTTGTTTTAATATCACCCAAGAGGGCGGGGCGTCTTAGCGAGCGTAAGACCCTAGATGCGACACAAACGTTCAAGATGTCGCCATGTTGAAAGGGTCAACTTTGTATTTGAACTCGAACTTTTGGCAATTCATTAATTTTTTCCATTTACTCCAACCAATCCCCACCCATCATAATTTCCTTTCCTATCACACGATCACCATCAGTTAGCGAGGAGCGAAATAATGCACACACACACACACACCCTCCATGACACGTGATGCCATCCACCCGCCTCGTTTCGAACTGCAGCGCATGCGTATTTTGGGACGGTAGAAATATTCTGAGTAATAGGACGCCCATGATTGGCTGTCGATCGCTGTGAGTGACAGGGAAGTGAGTGTTTGTCTCCCTCCCTCTCGTGAGAGCTTGACCAATCCCATGGACTCCAGCCAGGATGTGCTTCAAACTTGTGATCTTCGGGTTCATAGTCATGCTCCTTGTCAATGCGTCATTTTGGTGAAATTAATAAAAATATTTATTTATATCCTCAAACACAGACGAACTCGTTTGGATGCATAAATCACTGACACTGTCAGAGTTGTGAAATGTGAAACCCCAAGAATGTTTTTACAGTGACAGGATGTAGGAGGTGAGAATCTGCTTGGTTCCAGTTGAATAATGTTAGTGGTGTAAAAGTGTATCACATAATCATGTTCTCTGGTACACATACTGTTTTATATAACTGTATAATGGTGCTTTATTTTTCTATGTTTTGCTATACTTAAATGTTTGTTGAGAATAATCAAATGGAATGCTTAAGGGGCCATTCTTCATGTCTGTTGTAAAAGTGTATACTTAAACAGAAGTGCATGCTGGGTACCCGTGACACACAGAGCCTTTCACTGTTAGTGTGACCTTCAACAGACTCAACAGTTTCTAGCTGTAGATTACTTCGAGGTCAGGAGGTGGGGGGTGTTTGGGGATTGTGATGCTCCCGAAAAGAGCCCAGATTTATCGCATCCTGTTGAGATAACAACGCATCAAAGACCCAGTCACAAACCCGGAAGGAGGAACCTGCTCTGCAGTCCTTAAAAGCACCCCCCCCCATCCCGCGAGGGAGACCTCAGACCTTAACGAGCGTGTCTTTTATGCATGTTTGTTGGGTCTCCGTCCTCTGCAGACGACGCAATAAAGCTTCTCATATTCAACTCAGAACCAGTCTCCAGTCGTCTTCTTCCACATTCAACGGATCCTAACAGTTTTGGGGGCTCGTCCGGGATGTGGTAGAGGAACGCGAGTTGAGGAAATTCGACCCAAACTTTTCCTCGTGAACCAAGGAGAAGGACACAGGCCGGCAATCAATAACAGGTAAGCAGAACCTGTTTAAATCGAACTCTGCATATTGACTAAACTTAAAACTGTGTCCTCTCCGGAAGTTTGAAGGAAAAGGATTAAAAGAGTTGTATGAGAACCTAATTTTAAGATTTAAGGTAAATTAAGAGAAAATAGACGTGCCTTGGTGGTGGCGTACCCTCCCGGTCTCTGACGAGGGGCCGTGGTAAAGGCTGGGTTGGAGTCCCGGGGGATTGAAGGCTCCCCAAAGTACCACGTCAGTGCTATATAAAACTGTACGTCGTAGTCGGGTGAAAGGCCCTCAACGGATTAGCCGTTGAAAGCATGCGTCTATGTGGGTGAAAGGCCCCCATCACGCTGAGGTGTTGGAAGCATTATTTGGGTGAAAGGCCCCCAATACGCTGAGGTATTGGAAGCATTAGTAATTGGGTGAAAGGCCCTCAACAGATTAGCCGTTGAAAGCATTATTTGGGTGAAAGGCCCCCAATGCGCTGAGGTATTGGAAGCATTATTTGGGTGAAAGGCCCCCAACACGCTGAGGTGTTGGAAGCATTATTTGGGTGAAAAGCCCCCAACACGCTGAGGTGTTGGAAGCATTATTTGGGTGAAAGGCCCCCAACACGCTGAGGTGTTGGAAGCATTATTTGGGTGAAAGGCCCCCAATACGCTGAGGTATTGGAAGCATTATTTGGGTGAAAGGCCCCCAACACGCTGAGGTGTTGGAAGCATTATTTGGGTGAAAGGCCCCCAACACGCTGAGGTGTTGGAAGCATTATTTGGGTGAAAGGCCCCCAACACGCTGAGGTGTTGGAAGCATTATTTGGGTGAAAGGCCCCCAACACGCTGAGGTGTTGGAAGCATTATTTGGGTGAAAGGCCCCCAACACGCTGAGGTGTTGGAAGCATTATTTGGGTGAAAGGCCCCCAACACGCTGAGGTGTTGGAAGCATTATCTGGGTGGAAGGCCCGCAGCACGCTGAGGTGTTGGAAGCATTATTTGGGAGAAAGGCGCCCAACACGCGGAGGTGTTGGAAGCATTATTTGGGTGAAAGGGCCGCAATACGCTGAGGTGGTGGAAGCATTAGTTGGGTGAAAGGCCCCCAACACGCTGGAGGTGTTGGAAGCATTATTTGGGTGAAAGGCCCCAACACGCTGAGGTGTTGGAAGCATTATTTGGGTGAAAGGCCCCCAACACGCTGAGGTGTTGGAAGCATTATTTGGGTGAAAGGCCCCCAATACGCTGAGGTGTTGGAAGCATTAGTAATTGGGTGAAAGGCCCTCAACGGATTAGCCGTTGAAAGCATAATTTGGGTGAAAGGCCCCCAACACGCTGAGGTGTTGGAAGCATTAAAGAGAATAATAGTGTGATATTAATTGTAGTGTTTTCTGTTTTATGTGTGTGTTCTGTGGCCACGTGTGTGACGTTAATTGTATTGTTTTCAATTACATGTATGTATTGTATTGCAACGTGCGTGACGTTAATCGTATTGTTTTCTATTTCATGTGTGTACTGTGTTGCAACGTGTGCTGTGTGTGAGGGAAAGTGGGAAGTGGGAAGAATAAAATTCAGAGGTGTCGAGAGGACGCTGACGTTTGACAGTGTCTTAACCGGGCAGAGAAACAGACAGAGGAAACCTAGCGGTGTTAACATAATCTGTCTGTGCGGTGGAAACCTAACGGTGACAACACAAGCCGCCTGCCGTGGTTAATTGGGTCATTCGTTCAGCCTAGTGCTGACGGACTGACTGGCTGTGAGCGTCTAAACAGTCCCGATCCGGGAGAGTGAACGGGTGTACCCGCGCTCTCTGGCCTCTGAGTTAAGAGATATGGAGGGTGAATTTGATAAAGAAATAAATGAACGGGGGCTAGGTCATGAACCCCTGAAGCCATTATATGCACAGATTGAGAACACCTTGAAATCAGTGGAGCTAAAGAGCACACTGAAACAGAAAAATAAAGTTGTAGATGAAGCCAGACGAAAGCTGCATGAGCTGGTGACATCTAAAAATAAACAGTTGGGGGACAGTGGCCACTTAGGATCCTGGTTATGGGAAAAGGTTAAAGAATACTCAAAAAAAAAAAAAAGAGAGCAGGGAGAGAAGGCGAATTTAATGTTTAGACCCAAGCTGAAAAAGGAGGTGGAGGAAATGGAGAACGCACAGCAGGGGTGAACGAATCTCGCGGTCTGCTGGCAGAGTGTCACGCATCTTCACCATTTCCAGTCGAAGGAAAAATCAAAAGGAGCGGTAACAGCACCTGACACTGAACCTCTGGCGCCCACACCATACGCACCCCCAACACCCAGCGTTAACAGTGTAGATCTTCTCACAGGACCAGAGAGAATAAATAAATACAAATACATATTTCATGCATCAACATGACTGGCACAGGTCAGATACTAGGAAATTTAAACGCCACTGAATGGTGCACGAGCATGAATACAACGAATATTGGTTTTGACCCTTTATCAGGAAGTGATATATGGTGGTGGTGTGGAGACAGTAGGCTGTTTGATAGGTTGCCATGTAATAAAACGTGTATGTGCTATCGTTACCTTAATGCAGCCATGAGGTGGGGGGCACTAACCAGTGTCTCTCCCCCTCATGCCGGTCCCAAGCCCGGAGAAATGCAGAGGGTTGTGTCAGGAAGGGCATCCGACGTAAAACCAATGCCAATTATTTGATGATGCAAATCAAAAGTATTACCTCCATACCGGATCGGTCGAGGCCCGGGTTAACAACGACCGCCATCAGTGCTGTCAATCAACAGGGTGCTGATGGAAATTGGACTACTGTTGGTCGAAGACGTCGAAGAAGGAGAGGTGGGAGGCGTGTCCGTAGGCAGAGAGAGAAGAGGAAAGGCATGAGTCTAGGACTGAGAGTGGGGACTTTGAATGTTGGAACTATGCACAGAAAAGGTAGAGAGCTGGTTGACATGATGCAGAGGAGGAAGGTGGACATACTGTGTGTTCAGGAGACCAGGTGGAAAGGTAGCAAAGCTAAAAGCTTAGGAGCAGGGTTTAAGCTATTTTATCACGGTGTGGATGGGAAGAGAAATGGAGTCGGAGTCATCTTGAAGGAGGAGTTTGTCAGGAATGTTCTAAAAGTGAAAAAAGTGTCAGACAGAGTGATGAATCTCAAGTTAGAAATTGAAGGTGTAATGCTCAATGTTGTTAGTGCTTATGCCCCACAGGCAGGATGTGAGCTAGAAGAGAAGGAGAGATTCTGGAGTGACTTAGATGAAGTGATGCAGAGTACCCCCAGAGGTGAAAAGAGTGGTCATAGGTGCAGACTTCAATGGACATGTTGGGGCAGGCAACAGAGGGACGAGGAAGTGATGGGCAGGTTTGGTATCCAGGACAGGAGCATGAAGGACAGATGTTGATAGATTTTGCAAAAAGGATGGAAATGGCTGTGGTGAATACTTTCTTTGAGAAGAAACAGGAGCATAGGGGGACTTATGAAAGCGGAGGTAGGCGCACACAGGTAGACTACATCTTGTGTAGGCGATGTAATTTGAAGGAAGTCAGTGACTGCAAAGTCATCGTGGGTGAGAGTGTTGCCAAACAGCATAGGATGGTGGTGTGCAGGATGACTCTGATGGTGAGAAAGGTGAAAAAGCCAAAGGCAGAGCAGAAGACAAAGTGGTGGAAGCTGAAAAAGGAAGAGTGTCGTGTTGTCTTCAAGGAGGAGTTGAAACAGGCTTTGGGTGGCCAGGAAGGGCTTCCAAATGACTGGACAACCACAGCAAATGTGATCAGGGACACAGGTAGGAGAGTACTTGGTGTGTCCTCTGGAAGGAAAGTAGATAAGGAGACTTGGTGGTGGAATGAGGAAGTGCAGGAGTGTGTACAAAGGAAAAGGTTAGCCAAGAAGAAGTGGGACATTGAGAGGACCGAAGAGAGTAAACAGGAGTACAGGAGACACAGCGTAAGGCGAAAGTAGCAGAGGCTAAGGCCAAACAGAGGGCGTATGATGACTTGTATGATAGGTTGGATAGTACAGAGGGAGAAAATGATCTATACAGGTTGGCACAGCAGAGAAATAGAGATGAGAAGGACGTGCAGCAAGTTAGATTGATTAAGGACAGAGAGGGAAATGTATTGACTGATGACAGAAGTGTGCTGGGAAGATGGAAAGAGTACTTTGAAGAGCTGATGAATGAGGAAAATGAGAGAGAAAAAAGAGTAGAAGAGGTAACCATTGAGGAGCAGGATGTAGCAAAGATCAGTAAGGGTGAAGTGAGAAGGGCATTGAAGAGGATGAAGAATGGAAAGGCAGTTGGTCCTGATGATATACCTGTGGAGGTATGGAAGTGTCTAGGAGAGGTAGCAGTAGATTTTCTGACAAGAACATTCAACAAGGTACTAGAGAGTGAGCAGATGCCGGAGGAGTGGAGGAGAAGTGTGCTGGTGCCCATTTTTAAGAACAAGGGAGACGTGCAGAGTTGCAGCAACTACAGAGGGATAAAGTTGATGAGCCATACGATGAAGTTATGGGAAAGAATAGTGGAAGCTAGACTAAGGGCAGAGGTCAGCATTTGTGAACAACAGTTTGGTTTCATGCCAAGAAAGAGCACCACAGATGCAATGTTTGCCTTGAGGATGTTAATAGAGAAGTACAGAGAAGGTCAGAGGGAGCTACATTGTGCCTTTGTGGATCTGGAAAAAGCATATGACAGGGTGCCAAGAGAAGAACTGTGGTATTGCATGAGGAAGTCTGGAGTGGCAGAGAAGTATGTTCGAGTGGTGCAGGACATGTATGAGAGATGTAAGACAGTGGTGAGGTGTGCTGTCGGTGTGACCGACAAATTCAAGGTGGAGGTGGGACTGCATCAAGGGTCAGCTCTGAGCCCCTTCTTGTTTGCTATGGTGATGGACAGGCTGACAGACGAGGTGAGACAAGAATCTCCATGGACTATGATGTTTGCAGATGACATCGTGATCTGTAGTGAGAGCAGAGAACAAGTGCAGGAAAATCTAGAGAGGTGGAGGTATGCCCTGGAAAGGAGAGGAATGAAGGTTAGCCTCAGAAAATCAGAATACATGTGTGTGAATGAGAAGGACCCAGGAGGAACGGTGATGTTACAGGCAGCAGAGATAACTTGAAGGTGGAGGATTTTAAGTACTTAGGCTCAACAATCCAGAGCAATGGAGAGTGTGGAAAAGAGGTGAAGAAAGCGTGTGCAGGCAGGCTGCAATGGTTGGAGAAAAGTATCCGGTGTGATGTGCGATAGGAGAGTGTCAGCAAGAATGAAGGGAAAAGTGTACAAGATGGTGGTGAGGCCAGCGATGTTGTATGGCTTAGAAACAGTGGCGCTGAGGAAAAGGCAGGAGGCAGAACTGGAGGTAGCGGAGATGAAAATGTTGAGGTTCTCCCTGGGAGTAACGAGGATGGATAGGATCAGAAATGAGTATATCAGAAGGACAGCCCACGTAAGATGTTTTGGAGACAAAGTCAGAGAGGCAAGATTGAGATGGTTTGGACATGTACAGAGGAGGGATAGTGAGTATATTGGCAGTAGGATGCTGAGGTTGGAACTACCAGGCAGAAGGCCTCGAGGAAGGCCGAAGAAGAGATTTATGGATGTGGTGAAGGAAGACATGAAGGTCGTTGGAGTCAGAAAAGAAGATGCGGAGGACAGGGTGAGGTGGAGGCGGATGATTTGCTGTGGCGACCCCTGAAGGGAGCAGCCGAAAGTAAAAGAAGAAAAGAAAAGAAGTGCTATCGTTACCTTGTTACTTCCAGTATCAATATACCCTACAACAGCAGAACACTTATTAAAAGAAGTAAATAGTGTATTACCAGGTGCCTAGGAAAAAAAAAAAAAAAAAAAAAAAATCATTATAATAGCGATATCACGTGGCAGGGATCACGTGACCCCACTTATATAGATGCTATAGGAGTTCCACGAGGGGTTCCTGATGAATATAAACTGGTAGATCAAGTAGCAGCTGGGTTCAAATCTACCATCTATTGGTGGTGTACTATTAATAAAAGTACGGATAGAATAAATTACATCCACTATAATGTTCAAAAAAAAAAATAGACAACTGGACAGAGACAGGTTTTAAAGCAGCACATAGTCAATTAGCAGCAACGTCACTGATGGCTTTCCAAAATCCACTGCACTAGACATGTTATTAGCAGAGAAAGGAGGCGTATGCGCAATGTTCGAGGAACAATGTTGTACTTTTATTCCAAACACTGCATCAGATGGAAGTTTAACACTGGCAATAGAAGACCTAAAATCTCTTAATAAAAAGATGAAAGAACATTCGGGGGTAGATATATCCACATGGGATTTATGGTTAAGTGTGTTCAGAAAATATAGTCAGTCCCCTTGTATCATCTGTATTAAAATCTGTGTAGTTTTTGCCGTTTTTTTACATTCTGAGGTTGTTGTTGTTGTATTCCATGTTTATGTTCTATGCTGAATCGACTCATCGTCACTGCCCTGGGTTTTAAGATCCAGAATGCTACTAAAAAAGATAACATTTCTGTCGGAGTGTAAACAGTTCCGAATGAAATTAATGAATTTACGAATCTAAAATGTGTTTGAAGTGTTAGTAAATGATATCTTTTGTTTGAGCTGTGATAAACAGGAGGGAAATGTTAGAATACTTGTATGAATTATCACAGCTCTAACCTGTTTTGTTACTCGATAAGTATAAACGTTGGAAACTGCTTGTTGGGGTATTTTGCAGAAACATCTCTGTCTCCATGGGAGGCAGCCAAGTGGAAACAACCTTGAAGTTCTCACACAACAACAGGACGACTCCCTAACTGCAGCTGGATAGAGAGCTGAAATGAACATTCTAAACTAGACAAAGAAGATAAGCATAGAACAATGAGGGTCATGATGCTGATTTACATGCACCCCTCCCCTCTAGGAAACCAATATGACATGTGATGTGTAATTAGAAAAAGTAAAGAGACAGTTAAATTCCGTGGGAAGAGAAAAAAAAAAAAAAAAGTGAATGAGTTCGGTTTATTAGGGAAAGAAGGGAGGGATGGACTCCCCTGTCTATAGACTGAACAGCCGTGGATGAATGAACGTGTGTGTGAATGGAGGATGTAATCCTTGATTAACCTCCTCATATAAACAACTGTGGGATCAATATGAGTTTTTGTTGATGCAGAGGCAAGAACCCTCCGCCTGAAAAGGTAGAAGCTTGAGGGTTACCACAGAAATAATTAATCGTTGTCCCATAGGAAAAGATAAACCAGTGTTTGGACACCCTTGGTGCAACAAACCACTGGTCCAAATTGGGTTAAAATGGGGGGTAAAAACAGTAAACCAAGAGATGAATTAGAATGTGGAGATTGGAAAGCAGTAGAAAAACAGGCACCTGATAGAAATAAATATTTAGATTTATGGGTTAGTAAGTATGGATTCAACGGACAGTTAAAGGTAACGAGATTAATAGAATTACAGGGAGCTATTAGGCGGAACTGTAAAAATAATACAGAAAAAGAAAGCATTCCGATTACAAGTGGATGACAGGCCAACAGGGGGCCAAACATTTGCAATACACCGGAAAAATGGTCTGCATGCTGCAGCACAAGAAAGAGTAATGCAGCTGGATGGACTGAAGGGCTCCCTCAGATTCCAAGCTATCCCCGCCGAGGGGCATTTGATGCCAGATATTTGACTTCGGCCCATAGAATGATTTGGGAGGGAATACTCGGGTGCTCTCTCCTCTCGGTCAACTAGCTTTGTGGGTATTGATGGGGTTCCTTTCTCGTCACAGCTTACACCCCCACTCCCTCTGCGTTGTCCCGACGACCCCTCTCTCGATGCATTATAAATCACTTATTTTTGTGTATATGCAGGAATGTCCATTTAATTTACCCGGTCATGATCTGATGAGTCTCCTCGGTTTACAAATTTCTTTTCATGGTTCGAGCATGATCATCTCCACGTCAGAATCTCTGTCCCCTTTTTTGATTGCAATAACCTCCTGTGAATTACCTTTTAATGTTAACGCAGCATGTGCAGTGTGAGGTGGCAGAGCAGTGTTCGCCCCTGGATCAACTGCCCAGGACATTATGGGTCGAACATAAGAATGATGTGGGCTGCGTCAATTGTACTCCTTTATGAGGCTAAGCGTCCCTGTAGAACCAGACACTCGGCCTCTGTTTGCATTTACACATGGGCAGCAGCAGTACACATGGACACGCCTCTCACAGGGTTTCATTGATTCTCCCGCGGTGTTTGCCACCGTTGTACGGGACGCACTAGGGTGCTTTGTTCCCCCTGATGGTTCCTGTGTCCACTCCTATGCAGATGACTTCGGCATCAAGCTCCGTGATCTGTTTTCAAGCCACACTCGCTGTCCTTCAGCTATCTCGGGTCTCAAAGAAATTGAGCCAAGATCGCATCAAGATCAACATCGACACCCAGCGACCGGCTACCAAGCATGCCTTACTTGCTTTCCTGGGGTTGATCAAGTACTGCAGGCAGTGGATCCCAGACTGCTCTCTCTCTATGACAAGTGCCTCCGGTCCGCAATACACCACACGGACCCACTCCAGCAACCACTCGTATGGACTGAGGACATGCAAAATGCCTTTGCAGCCCTCAAAACGGCCCTCTGCTCGGCTCCAGCTCTGGGCCTGTCGAACTATGAACTGTCATTTCACCTCTAAGTTGCTCACCAAGGGGGAACTGCCTCTGGGGTGTTGGCTCAGGAGCATGGCGGGGGGGATGAGGCCCTGTGCTTCCCTTTTAAAAACACTAGACACTGTAGCTCAAGGTTTACCTGTGTGTCTTCGTGCTGTGGCTGCCTGTGCGTTAATGGTTTTAGACGCCGAGAGGATCGTTTTGTCGCACCTTTTGATTTTACACTCACAACATCAGGTCCAGCAGATCCTACGAAATTTAAATACACAACACATGTTATAACAGCGCAGGTCAGGATACGAGGTCAATTCTATGCGCCATTGATAACCTCACGATTAAATCTACTTCTCTGGATACCGTGGCTCACGCCTTACAGCATCTGCTTAATGCTCAAAATGACTGTGAGCCCTGCCCTCACGACTGTTTGCAAGAAATTGTTGTTGCTACAAGCATTAGGTCTGATTTGTGTTCTACACCTTTACCTCCAGTTGAGGTCCTGTTTGTGGACGGGTCATGCTCTAAACCTGTCGACGGTACCTTTCACTGTGGATATGCCGTCTGCCGCCTTTCAGATATAGTGATCGAATCTCATTCACTCCCCTTTACGTCTGCTCAAGCTGCAGAATTGTTTGCTCTTACTCGCGCGTACATCTTATCTGCTGACCAAGAGGTAGACAGATGCTTAACATGCACACAGAATAATTCTTCTAAGCCGCTGGCAGTGCATCAACATCTGCCACAACCAAATACACCATTCCAGGAATGGCAAATTGATTATACCAACATGCCAAGACAGAGACCATACAAATATCTATTGGTAATGGTTGATAAATTCTCACTCTGGGTGGAAGCTTTCCCATGCAGCATTGAGAATGCTAGAGTGGTGGTTCAGAAATTGACACAAGAAATTATCCCGTGATATGGAATTCCGGTGGGACTAGACTCGGACAGAGGGATCCCCTTCACGCCCAAGGTATCCCAACTGCTCGCAACAGCACACACATGACTCCACACGAACTACAGACCGGTAGACCATTTCCTGGACCACACATAGCACCGGACACTGACCCACAAAACCTAACCCATAAACAATACTGCCGTGAATTGCAAAGTCTCGTTGCAGCCTTTTCAGATCAAGTGAGGGAGCAGCACATGGCGGCCTTTCAGACACAGAGTGGGTCCTCCTGAAAGTCCTCAAGCAAAAGTGGACGGAGCCAAGGTGGACAGGACCCTACAAGATCAAAGAGCGCACCTCGCATGCTGTCCGGCTGGACAGCAAGGGCGACACCTGGTATCACTGGAGCCAGTGCGCAGCGGCAGAAGCTCCCAACAGATCACTTGTCAACACACACAGGGACCTGTGTGAAGCAGCAACCTCGTTACCGGCCGGTGACGAAGAAAAAGACCACCAACAACGCAGGGCAGAATAATCCCTGGGTGGCAAAAGTGGGTGAGGTAGTCTAACCCTCACGGCAAGGCGGAGGAACAACGCGCCCCTGCAACAAGTAGCGTGCCAAGCTACCAACGCAAGTTTGAGGAGTGTTATTCCAATTATACTGTTTTTAATTATATTGTAATGTGCTTTTGCTTCGAGTTGTGTGACAAAGAGTAGTGAAGGTCATAAGTTCTTTAAGGTGTAGCGCGTGACCCTCCCTTAAATACAGTGAAGAATTTACTCTGTCATATTGAAGGTTTAGCTTGCTAGTTTCTACATGGAAGGTAAAGCCAGATGGGGTCTCTCCTCGAGTTCACTAATGTGTATTTCTTTTTTAGTCTCCTTGTTGGTAGTGCTCCCCATCCTGTGGGTACTTGACCCGCCCCTTACTCCCTCACAGAACGATATAACCACCACAGCCCACAGCAGACGCCGACGATTAGTCACACTAACTAGATTCACTTCGCGCAGTCCGGACAAGTGCCTGGTCAAATATGGAGGTATAGAAATTAAGTACGTCAAAGGCACTAAAGCCACATTTACTTTTGACCTTTGTACTGTTATAAACTGTGCAGGTAAGAACACCACGTGGCACGGATACGACATCTATCTCTGTGCGGCCTTGAGTTATGCGGCGCATGCCCGATGGTGCCCTTTCTGGGGGAACATTATAGCGTACACCGGGGCACGGACACCGGAAGTCCATACCGCTGAGAGATTACGCAGACGAGTTACAATACAGCGCGACTTTCACATAAGCCAGAATCCTATCTCTCTGTCCATCAATAACATGTACACCTGTCTCGGGGAACGAGCGGATCAGTGGGGTCTCCGGGGTTGTATTGGGGGCGAATGCATCATCACTCTAGGAGTATCGATATCTGGATCCGACCCCTTGGGCCTCATCAAAATTACTCTGGTGGACCCTTTCAAAGTCACAACTTTGAAATCACATTCACCCAAGTACCCAGCAATTAATGCGACCCTTTCCCCTCAAATGGACGGCGTAAAGGTTCATGATTTTTCAAAAGATTCCCCGATTCAGATTATTCGGATCACTATTGTACCAGCCTCAGCATCAAACCTAGTAGGTGTCCTTTCATGCACACGTGTAAAGTCCATCTCCTCGTTCGACATTAAGCACACGCACCGGTCGATTCCCGCGCTTGGGAAGCAAGGCTTTCAAGGGTCTCCCACTTATATCGATGCAATCGGTGTTCCTCGCGGCGTACCGGACGAATATAAATTAGTAGACCAGATTGCGGGTGGGTTTGAATCTTACATTTGCTGGTGGTGCACTATCAACAAGAATGTCGATAGGATCAATTATATTCATTATAATGTTCAACGCTTAACCAATCTTACCAGGGATGCCGTGGAAGGACTGGCAGCCGAGCTCAGGGCCAATTCACTTATGACATATCAAAACCGCATGGCTATAGATTTCTTACTTGGTGCCCACGGTGGCGTTTGCTCCATGTTTGGGGAAGAGTGCTGCACCTTTATACCCAATAACACCGCGCCAGACGGGTCTGTCACGAAGGCCTTGGATGGGCTGCGGACTCTGGCCACCGAACTGAGGGAACACTCAGGTGTTGATAATGTTATACTTGATTGGCTGGACAGACACTTCGGTAAGTGGAAAGGTTTGATCGTTTCAGTTGTGATATCCATCATCTCGGTGGCCGGACTCCTCGCCCTATGTGGGTGCTGTTGCATCCCCTGAATTCGTTCCCTATGTATTAGGTGCATCTCTTTCACTCTGCAAAAAGGGGGCCCTTTTTCTCCCCCTCCATATCAATTTCCTCAGTTGTTGGCCGAGTCGGAAGCTCTCCTTTCGCCGAGGTCTCTGGTGGATGAAGTCGCACTTAGACCCCAGTTCTGATTAGATTTTACTATGGGCAATTTTGCATGCGGTTAGAGTTTTTATAGATATCATATTTGCTTAGATCTTTACGGATTTCATAATTGTCTTTTATATAGCCTTTCTATTGCTTGTGTACGTTTTCTCTGCTGTTCTATTTTTGTTACGAATGGTTGATCTCCTAAAGGAGATCAAAAGGGGGAATTGTAAAAGTGTATCACATAATCATGTTCTCTGGTGCACATACTGTTTTATATAACTGTATAATGGTGCTTTATTTTTCTATGTTTTGCTATACTTAAATGTTTGTTGAGAATAATCAAATGGAATGCTTAAGGGGCCATTCTTCATGTCTGTTGTAAAAGTGTATACTTAAACAGAAGTGCATGTTGGGTACCCGTGACACACAGAGCCTTTCACTGTTAGTGTGACCTTCAACAGACTCAACAGTTTCTAGCTGTAGATTACTTCGAGGTCAGGAGGTGGGGGGTGTTTGGGGATTGTGATGCTAGACCTTAACGAGCGTGTCTTTTATGCATGTTTGTTGGGTCTCTGTCCTCTGCAGACAACGCAATAAAGCTTCTCATATTCAACTCAAAACCAGTCTCCAGTCGTCGTCTTCCACATTCAACGGATCCTAACAGTGGTTAGACTGGTGCACATTCTGAAGTACTGTATGGAGCTTCACAGCTGACCAATAGCATAAAAATTATAGTTTGGATCTACTTCTTTTTTCTTTTTTTTTTTTTACATCCACGCTTGAGTCATGAAGTCCTAGTACACACCAACCATGAACATGGCTGTCATGGACTCTGCCTGCCATTGCATCCCACTGACCTGAAGTGCTCTGACTCCTCCAGTTTCTGAAGCGCACTCATTTATATTTACTACTTAAGAGGCAACACAAACAGATTAAATGTGTTTATTGAGCTGTAACCTGAATGAGATCACTGAACTGGTAACACTTCCTTATTATCTGTGTCGTACCAAACAACTACTCATCAGGAAATCAGGATGAAAATCTCAAAAAAGTCCAATGCATGATCCGGTGATAGAAGCCCTTCTAAGACGCGTCTGTATTAATGGAATATCTTCAACTGAAAAGATTTGAGATCCTTTGAGAGAAAGAGAGAGAATTTGGGAGTGGTGCGGTGAGTAAAAGAGCAAGAACCACGACTGTATGGACAGTGCATGCTTGAATTGGAGAAAATCTCTCGTGCACAGATGTCAATTACAAAGAGCTTGCTTCATTTCTGTATCACGGGAATCAGGAACAGCACTGTGTCCATGTTATATGTAAGGTAAAGTCCTTTTGGGCTTTTTACACCCGAACCATCATGGCTCATCAGGCCTGTGCTTCTCCCCGATTTCCATAGCGTGAATCAACCAGGAGTTCAACTCCTCCTGGGTGGGCCGCTAGTCCATCACAGGTTACCTTCCCAGTATAGTTTTACTGGTACCCATTTATACTGCTGGGTGAACAGAGGGACACTTGTGGTTAAGACCTTGAACTGGAAAATAAAGTGAAGTTCTTGACCTGTATCTGTTGATTTTATGTATTGGATTTCTGTCACATGACAGAAGGAATAGATGAGTGCATGATAGGGAAAGACGTGTTCCTAATAAAGTGGTGAATGCATGCTAACGCCCCTCTAGCATACAGAAACTCTCTTGTTTTGTTTGGTGTTCCACTTCAACACAAAGTTCGATCTACAAGGTTGCTGATGTGTATCTGAAACCTGTCCCGGAAGAACCATGCCACCAAGTTCCAGACCTTGCCGAAATACCACCAATCTCAAGAATGGCGGCAGAGAGGAGCGCACAGTTTGCACAGTTATTGCTAAAGAACAATCTCTTATATTTCTTTCGTATATTCTCTTATGGAAACGGCTCTGCCTGTGCAGGGGCAGTAGGCCTCTTATTTCGCGATATCCTGGCATGAGATACCAGCAGTGTTTGCAGAACTTGGATGAGTAATGTGGGATAAGGCCCATGGTTGGAGCTGTTGATCAGGACAGTAATCAGATGATGATGAAGACGATGCTGTGTCCTGAAGAGGTTGTCCAAATTTTCTTCTTAATCAAAGGTCATGGACTATTTCTCCTCATCAGAAAGTTCTTCTCTATCACATGACAACTATCAGTTCTCTGAGGAACATGATGCCAGCCAATCACACTTTTTCCAAACTGCACCTTCAGCAAAATTCTATGTTCCTGTAGTGAGTTTTATCCACCAGGGATGGGACTGCAAAAGTTCCCCTATCAACTGGATCCTTACGCAGGTGAGAGACCCACGGAATGACACCAAAACCACACACACACGCACACTCCCTCGCTACTTCACGCTTCAATTAATGCGGCTTCAGTGCATCGCTTTTTTTGTGTGTTTTTTTTTTTATATTCATCAAAATAAAAAATAAGGAAATTAAGGAAGAATAGGGGAAAAGGTTAAGAAAAATGCCACAAAAAAATGGCCAATTATACAAAAAGGAAAAATCCCTAAACAAACACAAAACAAAAAACAACCCAAAATCTCCCATCAAAGCTAGTTACATTTTTGTGAGGTTCCAGTCTCTATGTGTGTGTATTTATATTTTATTTACATCTTATGCAGTGTTCATTTTTGCTCAAGAAAGTTATGAGTCCCAGGGACTCGCAGGTTGGGAAAGTATGAGTCCAAATGCAATAGTAATGAGTCCTGTCAAATAACGGAAAAGATTCGCCCGAAAATGTATAGAACTTCAAATAGATCATTGCCAACACAAAGTTCATTCAATCATTTTATGAAAAGTTTATTAGGTTCACAGATAAAAACAAAAATTAAAAACTTAGAAGTTATCACTGACTATGATATAAAAAAAACATTAAAACAAAATTTAAATACTTTGAAGTCATCACAGAAAAAATAACTGTTTTAACTTTCACTCATTCATTAAAAATGCTAGAAAATGCTGACAGTGACTGAATAATTCATCAAGTATTTATATGTTGTCATATATCCTCCTGTGTTTAGTATTTTTCCACACATGAAGAGCTTTGTGCAGATCCAGCTTTCCTGCAAGCTGAATCTTCATCAGTTTGTCCTGCATGTTCACATTGAGTCTGTTCCTCTTCTTGGTAAGGATTTTGTTTTGGATTGAAAATCCCGCCGCATCCTGCTGTATGGATGGCAGATGTCATTGCCAACTGGGCCAGGTAAATCATGTTGGGAAAATCCTCCTTATGATATGTGACAATGTTCTGCCAAAGCAAGGTTATATTTTGTCGAGGATATTGCTCAGCATTGACTACTTCTTTAAGGAGAGACCATTCTCTTTTTGTCTCAGAAGGAGAAATCTTGGGGGCAGATGTTGTTCTGTGCTGTGAATAATCCTCTTCTGTCCATTGTTTCACCTTTTCTTGGCCATAATGCTCACACAGAGCTTCAATTTCCTTCTTGCCGTATTCTTTCCTTTGCGCAGCATTCATTGTACCCAAGGCTCTCATCCCAAGCACTGAAAGCGATAGATGAGGTCGTTCTCAGGAAAACGTTCTTGATGTTGGTAATCATTTCATCCACAAAGTCTCCAGTCAGCTTTTTCAAATTGAAGTTTGGTGTCTTTGAGACTTTGTGGTGATGTTTGAACAATCCAGTTTCTAGATCTTCATCCAGTTTCCTCAAATGCTGTGTTGTAAGGGATTTTACTTCTTCTAATTCTTCTATACATTGTGTCAGTTTCACATTGATCAGGGAAATGTCCACATTTTCTTTTTGAAAAAATTGTGAAAATTTGGTGACGGGGTTCATAGCATCCATCAACATGTAGGTGATTGCTACAAATTTCTCTGTAGCAATCCGTTTGTGCAGGCCAACACTCTTTGGGTCCTTTGATGGATCACAGTCTCGCATGTAAATAAACAATGATTCTAATGTCCTGAACACAACTGACAGTGCTGAAAAATAGGAGAGCCATCGCACTGCATGGACTTCTTTAATCTTGAGAATCGGCTCGTCCAGAATCATTTGAATGTCATGAAGTGCTGCCTCTCTCTTGCTGCTCCCCTTGAAGTAGTAAAATAACGACGTGAGGGTCTCCTGGTGCTGTGCAAGTGCTGGAATTTGTGCTGCTGCCTGGGATGTGCAGAGAGCAAGACGGTGGGCCATACAGTGCACATTTGTAAGGTGAGGATTCTTGTTTCTCAGTAAGGCAGCAACACCATTTTTGCTGCCAGTCATCACTGTTGCTCCATCACTTCCTAGTGACATAACAGTGCTCATTTTTATGCCCTTGTCTTCTAGTGTATTTTCTACAGCCTTTGCAATACCCCTGCCCGACGAATCTTTGCATTCCACATTGCATAGGTAGTGTGTTTCCGGTTTCATGCTTTTCTCATCAATTATTTGTGTGTACATTACCATTCTTTTAACATTTGTTATGTCCGTACTCTCATCAATCATAATTGTCACTGCTGGTGATTTACTAATTTTCTCCTCTATTTCGTTATCAACTACAACAGCCAAACTATCCAAGAGTTCAGATGCAGTGAAGTAAGAATCGTAGCTGAAGTGCTTTTTCAACAATTGTAGATCAGCCACATCAAGATCATGCATGAGATCAATAACAGATTTGAATTTTCGCATGGGTATATCCTCGTTTGTCATCCATTGAACAATTTTTAATAGTGCCAGAATTGCGCGATCTTGCTTTCCTTCACACTTACTTACGTAATTTTTCCGATCCTGCTGTAACTTCGTATATCCATTGCTAATTTGTGAGCACTGAGATCCGCATGTCTCGATAAGGTTGTGTTCTGAAAATTGCGATTTTTAGTCACTTTGTTCATGCCATTAACTTTGTTGTGTTCCGTGCATACACTACAGTACATAAAATCCTCGTCGTTGTCGTTCTCTACATATCGCAACCACGTGTAAAGTTTGAGCCAGTGTTGCTGAACCGATCGCTTTTTCGTGGCTTGTCTTCGCAATTTTCCTCTTCATCAAAGACATTCTCTTTATCCCTGTTTGAATCTTTGTTCATTGAGAAAAATTTCTTAATCTACGCTGATTTTAAATGCGACTTTGAATACTTTTTTCGGAGGCATGTTGCACGTTAAACACTCGAGAACTAGCGGAAATGAATGAACACTGGCGAGCAGACGAAATCTCGCGAGAGGATCCCGATTCGATATCTCGAAAGCGCAGAAGGCAAAACTCGCACTCGGAAAGGTAAACAAATATGGCGGTATTGTCAAAGCATCGACCGATTTCGCAAGATATTTTGGCAAATATTTCTGTTTTGGGACAATGTTACATAAATTGATGAAAAATATTAATGAGTCCGGCGGACGCACATTGGTTTGACACCATGCGTCCCTACGGATTTTCATGCGTCAGGGACGCAAGGACGCACGCAAACGTGAACACTGCTTATGCATTATTTTTTAATGTTTAATTGTTATTATAAGCATTGAATATGTATTTATTGATATTATATACACATATACATGTACGTATACGTCAGTCGGGGGTGGGGTGGGGGGTAGGTTAGAGGGGTGCTACTATTTTGCAGATTTCAGTCATCGCGGGGGGATTTTGGTCCCAATTAACAGCGGATTGTGACGGAACCCTGTATATATGTACAGTATATATATATATATATATATATATATATATATATATATATATAGGGATCCCTCACTACTTCGTGCTTCAATTCATGTGGCTTCAGTGCATTGCGTTTTTTTTTTTTTGTTGTTGTTTTTTTAATATTCATCTAATTAGTAAATAAGAAAATTAAGAAAGAATAGGGGGAAAGGTTCAGGAAAATACGACAAAAACAAGGCCAATTATGCAAAAAAAAAAAAAAACCCTAAACAAACACAAAGCAAAAAACCCAAAACCTCCCATCAAAACTAGCTACATTTTTGTGAGGTGCACATCTGATTGCATGCCTGTATGTGTGTGTATTTATATTTTATTTACATCTTATGCATTATTTTTAATGTTTAATTGTTATTATTAGCATTGAATATGTATTTATTGATATTCGGCGTGGGAGGAGTTCGGTGAGGGCCGAGAGAGTGATTATCGGTTGGCCTCAAAAAGGTTCTGGACCACCATCCGACGCCTCAGGAGGGGGAAGCAGTTCTTCACAAACACTGTTTACAGAAGAGATGAGGAGCTGCTTACCTTGACTGGGGATGTCGTCGAGAGGTGGAGGGAATACTTTGAGGACCTCCTCAATCCCACCAACACGCCCTCCGTAGAAGAGGAAGACCCTGGGGGTTTGGGTGAGGGTCCGCCCATCACTGGAGTGGAGGTCACTGAGGTTGTCAAAAAGCTCCTTGGTGGTCAAGCTCCGGGGTTGGGCGAGATCCGCCCGGAATATCTCAGGGCTCTGGATGTTGTAGGACTGTCTTGGTTGACAATTCTCTGCAACATCGCGTGATCATCAGGGGCTGTACCTCTGGATTGGCAAACTGGGGTGGTGGTCCCAATTTTTAAGAAGGGGGACCGGAGGGTGTGTTCCAATTATCGGGGAATTACACTCCTCAGCCTACCTGGGAAAGTCTATGCAGGGGTACTAGAGAGGAGGATCCGACCGATAGTCGAACCTCGGATTCAGGAGGAACAATGTGGTTTTCGTCCTGGCCGTAGCACTCTTGACCAACTCTATACGCTCCACAGGATTCTGGAGGGGGCATGGGAGTTTGCCCAATCTGTTCACATGTGCTTTGTGGATTTGGAGAAGGCTTTCAACCGTGTCCCTCGAATGATCTTGTGGGGCGTGCTTCGAGAGTACGGCATTCCAGACCCGTTGCTATGAGCTATTCGGTCGCTGTATCACCAGAGCCAGAGTTTGGTCCGTATTGGTAACAGCAGGTCGGATTTGTTTCCAGTGGGAGTGGGAGTCTGCCAAGGCTGTCCTTTGACACCGATTCTGTTCATAATTTTTATGGACAGAATTTCTAGGCGCAGTCGAGGCGACGAGGGGTTCTGGTTTGGTGGCCATCGGATCTCGTCTCTGCTTTTTGCGGATGATGTTGTTCTTTTGGCTTCATAAAGTCGGGACCTCCAGCTCTCATTGGAGCGATTCGCAGCCGAGTGCGAAGCAGCCGGGATGAAGATCAGTACCTCCAAATCCGAGGCCATGGTTCTCAGTTGGACAATGGTGGAATGCACCCTCCGGGTCGGGAATGAGGTCCTGCCCCAAGTGGAGGAGTTTAAGTATCTTGGGGTCTTGTTTACGAGTGAGGGAAGGCTGGAGCGAGAGATCGACAGACGGATCGCTGCAACCTCTGCTGTTAAGCGGTGCCTGTACTGGTCCATCGTGGTGAAGAAGGAGCTGAGCCACAAGGCAAAGCTCGCAATTTACCAGTCGATCTACGTTCCAACCCTCACCTATGGTCACGAGCTTTGGGTAATGACCGAAAGAACAAGATCACGGATACAAGCGGCGGAAATGAGCTTCCTTCGCCGGGTGGCGGGGTTCTCCATTAGAGATAAGGTGAGAAGCCCCACCATCCGGGGAGAGCTCAGTAGATCCGCTGCTCCTCTGCATTGAGAGGGGCCAGTTGAGGTGGCTTGGGCATCTGGTCAGAATGCCCCCCGGATGCCTCCCTGGTGTGGTGTTTCGGGCATGTCGAACCGGGAAGAGACCCCGGGGGTCAACCTAGAACACGCTGGAGGGACCGGGTCACCTCTTCTGGTTGTGCAGCGTTTTCTGCCACACTTTTTCCTTCCCACAGATGTCTCACTGAGCTGCCTTGATACAGCACTCTGGGAGCAGACTATTTGCTCAGAGATTTCTTTCTGTGTCTTACCCTCTTGCTTGAGGGTGTCAATGATGGCCTTCTGGACAGCCGTCAGATCGGCAGTCTTACCCATGATTGCGGTTTTGAGTAATGAACCAGGCTGGGAGTTTTTAAAAGCCTCAGGAATCTTTTGCAGGTGTTTAGAGTTAATTCGTTGATTCAAATGATTAGGTAAATAGCTCGTTTCGAGTACTTTTTCATGATATGCTAATTTTTGAGATAGGAATTTTGGGTTTTCATGAGCTGTATGCCAAAATCATCAGTATTAAAACAATGAAAGACCTGAAATATTTCAGTTTGTGTGCAATGAATAGAAAATATATGAAAGTTTAATTTTTATCAGTACATTACAGAAAATAATGGACTTCATCACAATATGCTAATTTTTTGAGAAGGACTAGTGTATGTAATGCAGCCATAAGGCTGTTTTGGGGGGGGCTCTAACCAGTGTCTCTGCCCCTTTCGCCGGTCCCAAGCCCGGAGAAAATCGGAGGGTTGCGACAGGAAGGGCATCCGGCGTAAAACTTTTGCCAAACTACCAAATGCAAACCGTAAACACAAATCTCATACCGGATCGGTCGAGGCCCGGGTTAAAAACGACCGACATCGGTGCTGTTAGCCAACAGGGTACTGTTGGTTGAAGAAGGAGAGGCGGGAGTCGCGTCCGTAGGCAGAAAGAGAAGAGGAAAAGCACGAGTCTAGGACTGAGAGTAAGGACTTTGAATGTTGGAACTATGCAAGGAAAAGATAGAGAACTGGCTGACATGATGCAGAGGAGGAAGGTGGACATACTGTGTGTTCAGGAGACCAGGTGGAAAGGTAGCAAAGCTAGAAGCTTAGGAGCAGAGTTTAAGCTGTTTTATCATGGTGTGGATGGGAAGAGAAGTGGGGTAGGAGTCATCTTGAAGGAGGAGTTTGGCAGGAATGTTCTAGAAGTGAAAAGAGTGTCAGACAGAGTGATGAGTCTCAAGTTAGAAATTGAAGGTGTGATGTTCAATGTTGTTAGTGCTTATGCCCCACAGACAGGATGTGAGCTAAAAGAGAAGGAGAAATTCTGGAGTGACTTCGATAAAGTGATGCAGAATACCCCCAGAGGTGAAAAAATGGTCATTGGGGCAGACTTCAATGGACATGTTAGTGCAGGCAACAGAGGGAACGAGGAAGTAATGGGCAGGTTTGGTATCCAGGACAGGAACACAGAAGTACAGATGATGATCGATTTTGCAAAAAGGATGGAAATGGCGGTGGTAAATACTTTCTTCAAGAAGAAACAGGAGAATAGGGTGACTTATAGAAGCGGAGGCAGGAACACACAGGTAGACTATATCTTGTGTAGGCGAAATAATTTGAAGGAAGTCAGTGACTGCAAAGTAGTAGTGGGTGAGAGTATTGCCAAACAGCATAAGTTGGTGGTATGCAGGAGGACACTGATGGTGAGGAAGGTGAAGAAGACAAAGGCAGAGCAGAAGACAAAGTGGTAGAAGTTGAAAAATGAAGTGGGTCGTGTTGTCTTCAAGGAGGAGTTGAAACAGGCTTTGGGTGGTCAGGAAGTGGTTCCAGATGACTGGGCAACCACAGCAAATGTGATCAGGGACACAGGTAAGAGAGTACTTGGTGTGTCCTTTGGAAGGAAAGTAGATAATGAGACTTAGTGGTGGAATGAGAAGTGCAGGAGTATGTACAAAGGAAGAGGTTAGCTAAGAAGAAGTGGGACATTGAGAGGTCCGAAGAGAGTAAACAGGAGTACAGGGAGACACAGAGTAAGGCGAAAGTAGCAGTGGCTAAGGCCAAACAGTATGATGACTTGTATGATAGGTTGGACAGTGAAGAGGGAGAAAATGATCTATACAGGTTGGCACAGCAGAGAAATAGAGATGTGAAGGACGTGCAGCAAGTTGGCTTGATAAAGGACAGAGAGGGAAATGTATTGACGGATGACAGAAGTTTGCTGGGAAGATGGAAAGAGTACTATAAAGAGCTAATGAATGAGGAAAATGAGAGAGAAAAAAAGAGTAGAAGAGGTGACCATTGAGGAGCAGGAAGTAGCAAAGATTAGTAAAGGTGAGGTGAGGAGCGCACTGAAGAGGATGAAGAATGGAAATGCAGTTGGTCCTGATGATATACCTGTGGAGGTATGGAAGTGTCTAGGAGAGGTAGCAGTAGATTTTCTGACAAGAACATTCAATAAGGTCTTAGAGAGTGAGCAGATGCCGGAGGACGGAGAAGTGTGCTTGTGCCCATTTTTAAGAACAAGGGAGATGTGCAGAGTTGTGGCAACTACAGAGGGATAAAATTGATGAGCCATACAATGAAGTTATGGGAAAGAAGTACCGAGAAGGTCGGAGGGAACTGCATTTTGCCTTTGTGGATCTGGAAAAAGCATATGACAGGGTGCCAAGAGAAGAACTGTATGACTATGTATGGACTATGATGTTTGCAGATGAGATTGTGGTCTGCAGTGAGAGCAGAAAAGAAGTAGAGGAAAATCTAGATAGGTGGAGGTATTCCCTGGAAAGTAGAGGAATGGTTAGCTTCAGAAAATCAGAATACATTTGTGTGAATGAGAAATACCCTGGAGGAACGGTGATGTTACAGGGAGCAGAGATAACAAAGGTGGAGGATTTTAAGTACTTGGGCTCAACAGTCTAGAGCAGGGGTCGGCAACCCGCGGCTCCGGAGCCGTGTGCGGCTCTTTCACCTTTCTGGTGCGGCTCCATGGCTTTTCAAAATAAAGTTGTGCTTTACGGTGGCTGACTGGTGCACCACAAAGTGCTGAGTTACTCATACAGCAAAGGGCCGGTGTGGGTGCAGGTTTTCACTTCAGCCAGACAATAGCCACACCTTCCACCTGTTCCCACCAATCACTGATCATCAAAAGAAAAGAAAAAAAAACCTAGAGTGGACATTACTATTTCAATTCTGAATTGGAGCCATCTTCGTGAGCCACCTTGCTTTAAGTCTTAAACAGTAATGTGATCCCACCAAGATGGCCCCACTTCAGAATTGAAACAGTGATGTCCAATCTAGGTTTTTTTTCCACCTGAATGATCTGGGTACCCTTCCAATGCTCTTTTCGGGTTGAAAATTACATAGATGAAAATTAAGAGTCACAGATGTGGCGGATATTTAGTTGGTGTGGGCGGGGGGCTTTTGTGTGTGCCCACAAGACCACAAGAACACACACACAAAATCACCCCGCCCACACCAAATAAATATAAAAGAGCCCTAAAAGAGCTCATGGCAAGCAGCAGCGCGGTGAGAGAGAGATTTTTTTCTGCCACCGGGGTTTGTAATTCAGGAACGGAAATCACAGCTGAAGGAAGGAGATGTGGATGAGATTTGTTTATACACAGCAATCTCCAGATTAAATAACTGTCCTCATAGTGACAAAATAAAAGACTGGGTGTGGTTCAGTCTCCACTCTGAGAATGGGTCGGTCAGTGCAGCATTAAGCATTAATATTATTTAAAAGAATGTTGAGCAGGCTCCTTCTTAAAATAAGTCTTCAAATACTTTTCTGTGTTATCATTTTTGTAAATTAAAACTATGACAAAACAACATTAATATAACGAATAAAGAAAAGAAGATCCCACGAAGGGCGTGATTGGTGAGGTTGGCAACCCAACCCGTTACACATCTGGCTGCAGCCCGTCCCGCGCCGTGGGATGGATATTCTTTTTCTTTATAAAAACACAAGAAGCATTCGAACACATTCATTCATTTTCTGAACCGCTTAATTCTAATTCGGGTCGCGGGGAGGCTGGCAATTTTTTTTTTTAATGTAAATGTTTTTGTTGCAAGCAGAATTGTAATTTAATGGTCTCTGCAGTCGTTTAAATCAATGTAACATATTGTTATTTTATGTTAACATGAAGGAAAAAGGGGAAAAACATTATATGCAGTGTGATTTGATTTAAAATGTCAAAAAAGCATTTGTGGCTCCCAGTGTTTTCTTTAATGTGGAAAACGGGTCCAAATGGCTCTTTGAATGGCAAAGGTTGCCAACCCCTGGTCTAGAGCAATAGAGAGTGTGGAAAAGAGGCGAAGAAGCGTGTGCAGGCAGGCTGAAATGGTTGGAGAAGCTTGTCCGGCGTGATGTGCAATAGGAGAGTGTCAGCAAGAATGAAAGGAAAAGTGTACAAGACGGTGGTGAGGCCAGCGATTTTGTATGGCTTAGAAACAGTGGCGCTGAGGAAAAGGCAGGAGGCAGAGCTGGAGGTAGCAGAGATGAAAATGTTGAGGTTCTCTCTGGGAGTAACGAGGATGGATAGGATTAGAAATGAGTACATCAGAGGGACAGCCCATGTAAGATGTTTTGGAGACAAAGTCAGAGAGGCTAGTTTGAGATGGTTTGGACATGTACAGAGGAGGGATAGTGAGCTTATTGGCAGTAGGATGCTGAGGTTGGAACTACCAGGCAGAAGGCCTCGAGGAAGACCAAAAAAGAGATTTATGCATGTGGTGAAAGAGGACATGAAGGTCGTTGGAGTAAGAGTAGAAGATGCAGAGGATAGGGAGAGATGGAGGCAGATGGTTTGCTGTGGCGACCCCTGAAGGGAACAGCCGAAAGGAAAAGAAAAAGAAGAAGATATATATGTATATATTCAGTTATACTATAGGAATTATGATGTTCCTTGAAGTGGGCGTGTTGGTTCATTCTGACAGAATCAGGAGTTAATCTGAAATGTCTCCACATCATTTTCACAATCTCATCTGATTGCCAGTACTTTTCCCCATCCTAAATCCCAATCTCCATCCCAATCGCCATTCCAACCACCACCTCATCTTGTGCAGCAACCTTCGCCCCATCTTCTACCTTTTTTTCCACTCCAGCCTCTATTCCAACCTCCATCCAAACCTCTACCTCAACCTCTATTTCAAACGCCATCCAAACCTCATTCCCATCCACCTTCCCAACCTCCACCCTATTCTCTATCCTGACCTTCATACTCTGCTTCATCATCCATCCCATCATTCATCCTATCCTCAAGCCTAGCCTTTATCCCAACCTCGACCTCAACCTCCATCCCATCCTCAATCCATACCTCCATTTCAACCTTCATCTCAACCTTCACTTCAACCTCTATTACAAACTCCACTCCAATCTCCAGCCCATCCTCCATATCAGCTGTGTTAAGTAATGATGGAGACATAAAATCATTTTTTAATTGTGGAAAAAACATCTCAGGTAAGAACACACACAGAGGAGAGAGAGAGAGAGAGAGAGAGAGAGAGAGATGATTATGTACAACCCCAAATCAGAAAACATTGGGACAGTGTAGAAAATGAGAATTAAAAAAGGAAAGCAGTAATTTATAAATTTCCCAGAAATTGTGTTTCAATGCAGACTGTATGAACACAAGGTAACTCATGTTTTCACAAGATAACAACATTATTTCATCTGTAAATAAACATCAATTCTTCCATTCATCTCCAAAACATTCCATATTCCAGAAAAGTTGGGACGGGGCAATTTGTGGATGGGATTGAGTTATAATAAATAAATAATGATGTGATTTGAAACTCTTGATGTCCCCACTACACAAACACTTACAGTTAAGCTACACATGTGATATTGCATCATATAAATGAGCAGTAGCAACACGATACATTCTGTATTGATTACAGATATACACAATAACAGACCAGTTACATACATACTTGTTACACTGGGGCTAATAATAAGTCATTCATAAATTTCAGGGTAAGTAATGTTATTTATATTTATATTTATTATAATTTTAATTGCGACCACCTGCATGGTTTTGACGGCCAACAGCACAACATGAATTAACCATATTTACACAAAACACTGGTGGCGTAGTGGTTAGGGTGCTGTGCTCATGATCAGGAGGTTGGGAGTTCGAATCCCATTGAGACCCACACTGTGCTAAGACCCCTGGGCAAGAGCTCAACCACAAGTGTGCCTCTGTTCACCCAGCAGTATAAATGGGTACCAGTAAAAATATACTGGGAAGGTAACCCGCAATGAACTAACATCCCATCCAAGGGGAGTTGAACTCCTGGTCGCTTCATGCTATGGAAACCGTGGAAAAGTACCGGCCTAATGAGCCACGAGGCTAAGCCACCAGTCTCGGGTGTAAAAACCCAACAGACTTAACTTTTTTTTTTTTTTTTTACAGAAAACAAGCTAAAGCTAACGTATTCCAATAAAATTCGATGTTGTTATGTTTCATGAAGTACAATTATAAGGACGCCAAAGGATGTCAACTTCAAGTGAAGTCGTACCCAAAGCAATGTTTTGCCAGAACCGGCAGTTGAAGCCGAATTACTACGCGAAAAGGGCCTGTGCGCAGTCTAATTTTTCTCTGTCATTGGAGCAAACGATATGAAGTGCAGTAAACAAACCCTCAACTAACTACATTGACAAATTTCTAACAGGAACCAAGAGAAAGGTGGCGAGAGAGAGTGAGACAAAGATATTGAGACAAAAGAAAGTTTATATTTTTTATACAACTATATTTCTTTCTTTTTTTGCTTTCATGTTACTAAAGATACAGTGTTATGCAGAGGTGCACTATTAATAATTTTATAGACACATAAGTATATTTATAAACATCACAGCAAAGATTCAAGCTGCTGGAGTCTGAGTTTGGGTTACTGATGCTGCTTTCAATGTTTTGTGTGTGTGTGTGTGTGTGTGTGTGTGTGTGTGTGTGTAAGGAAGACTCTGTCCCTACTTCCTCGTCTCTAAGCTCGTCTGTATCTCTGTGTCTCGATGTCAGAGTACTCCGGGAACAGACAATGCCAAACCACACGAGTGAAATTAGTCTGGTTTATTCATCAGCTGCTCAGTGTGTGTCACTGGGCATAAAGCTTTTATACAGTGGAGGTGTGTGTGAAAAAGTGGTTACAGAGTCACATGTTTCTTTGTTCACAGCCTAAAAGTTGTACCATAAATCAAAGTGCATGATAAGAAACCATCCATCACATTCCTGTGCCTTAGGGGCAACATTTACTACTCTGTGAACTTTGACCTCAGGAAGAATGCCGCCTTGTAAAGCATCACAACAGCAATAAAAAGTCCACGGTTATAAACACAGCAGCCGTGAGGGGGGGGCACAAACCAGTGTCTCTCCCTCACGCTGGTCCCAAGCCCGGATAAATGCAGAGGGTTGCGTCAGGAAGGGCATCCGGCGTAAAACAAATGCCAAATAAACTATGCGAATCACAAGAAAAAACCACATACCGGATCGGTCGAGGCCCGGGTTAACAACGACCACCATCAGTGCCGTCAACCAACAGGGTGCTGATGGAAATTGGACTACTGTTGGTCGAAGACGTCGAAGAAGGAGAGGCGGGAGGCGTGTCCATTGCCAGAGAGGGAAGAGGAAAGGCATGAGTCTAGGACTGAAAGTAGGGACTTTGAATGTTGGAACTATGACAGGAAAAGGTAGAGAGCTGGCTGACATGATGCAGAGGAGGAAGGTGGACATACTGTGTGTTCAGGAGACCAGGTGGAAAGGTCGCAAGGCTAGAAGCATAGGAGCAGGGTTTAAGCTGTTTTATCACGGTGTGGATGGGAAGAGAAATGGAGTCGGAGTCATGTTGAAGGAGGAGTTTGGCAGGAATGTTCTAGAAGTGAAAAGAGTGTCAGACAGAGTGATGAGTCTAGAGTTAGAAATTGAAGGTGTGATGGTCAATGTTGTTAGTGCTTATGCCCCACAGACAGGATGTGAGCGAGAAGAGAAGGAGAGATTCTGGAGGGAGTTAGATGAAGTGATGCAGAGTACCCCCAGAGGTGAAAGAGTGGTCATTGGGGCAGACTTCAATGGACATGTTGGTGCAGGAAACAGAGGGGACGAGGAAGTGATGGGTAGGTTTGGTATCCAGGACAGGAACGCAGAAGGACAGATGTTGGTAGATTTTGGAAAAAGGATGGAAATGGCTGTGGTGAATACTTTCTTCCAGAAGAGAGAGGAGCATAGGGTGACTTATAAAAGTGGAGGTAGGAGCACACAGGTAGACTACATCTTGTGCAGGCGATGTAATTTAAAGGAAGTCAGTGACTGCAAAGTCATAGTGGGTGAGAGTGTTGCCAAACAGCATAGGATGGTGGTGTGCAGGATGATGCTGATGGTGAGGAAGGTGAAGAAGGCAAAGGCAGACAGAAAACAAAGTGGTGGAAGTTGAAAAAGGAAGAGTGTCAGGTTGTCTTCAAGGAGGAGTTGAAACAGGCTTTGGGTGGTCAGGAAGTGCTTCCAGATGACTGGACAACTACAACTACAACTAATGTGATCAGGGAGACAGGTAGGAGAATACTTGGTGTGTCATCTGGAAGGAAAGTAGATAAGGAGACTTGGTGGTGGAATGAGGAAGTGCAGGAGTGTGTACAAAGGAAGAGATTAGCTAAGAAGAAGTGGGACATTGAGAAAACCGAAGAGAGTAAACAGGAGTACAGGGAGACACAGCGTAAGGCAAAGGTAGCAGGAGGCAGAGTTGGAGGTAGCAGAGATGAAAATGTTGAGGTTCTCTTTGGGAGTAACGAGGATAGATAGGATTAGGAATGAGCACATCAGAGGGACAGCACATGTAAGACGTTTTGGAGACAAAGTCAGAGAGGCTAGATTGAGATGGTTTGGACATGTACAGAGGAGGGATAGTGAGTATATTGGTAATAGGATGCTGAGGCTGGAACTACCAGGCAAAAGGCCTAGAGGAAGACCAAAGAGACGATTCATGGATGTGGTGAAGGAGGACATGAAGGTCGTTGGTGTAAGAGAAGAAGATGCAAAGGATTGGGTGAGATGGAGGCAGATGATTCGCTGTGGCGACCCCTGAAGGGAAAAGCCGAAAGGAAAAGAAGAAGAAGAAGAATGCTGGCAATTCTACAATGGCTAAAGATAAGCAAGAATGTGACCTTATAGTTCCCGTCTTTTATACTTAAATGCAATTAAAGTATCATTCACATGTTGTCATATTAAACTTCAGTTTTCTGCGTTAATAGAGTGTATTGTGGATGAGTAAATGAGTCAAATAAAGCATACGTTCTGTTCATCAAACAGCGAAAAATACATGGTTCAATTCGCGAACTGTCAGAAAGTGTTGTCATGAGGATGAGCCCAGGTCGTTCCGAGGAGCATCAGGAAGGAAAGACGGTGGAGCGGTGACATCCCTGCTAGCTCTGTTTCTCCTGAGGGAAGGTCGAGGCTCGAGGAGCGAGGAAGGATTAGTTCCGTGTGTTAATCACTCACTATAACGAGAAGAACTGTTTATAGTCATAATCCACAAACTCATTTATTGGGGAGCCTTCTTCAATCTGGTAGCATGAATCCACTGTGGAAAAAGATCAGTTAGTACAGCAGTTCGGGTAACAGCGAGTACTTCTGTGGGCTCACTATAGGGTGCCTCACACAAGGGTGAGTTTAATTTATTAAATTTCTTTACCAACACCTGGTCGCCAACTACAAATGGATGCATGTTATTGTTTGGAATCATCGGTGGTTTGTGTTGGTTTATTCATTCCCAATAATCATTCAGCACCTGCATGAGTCCAGCAGCGTACTCACCCAGATGCATATCAAGGTCCCCTCTTCCCACAGCCTGCGTTCCCCTCTTCCAAGGAATAGGAAAGGGTCTGCCCATGACAAGTTCGTAGGGTGACAGCTGGTTCAGGGCTTCTCAAGGGGGTCATTCGCATATCTGCTAATACAATCGGCAATACATACAGCCAATTCTTCGAGCCAGCTGCATGCATAGCTTTTCAGATTTTTCCCTTAATTGTTCGATTCGCCCTTTCTACCATTCCAGATGATTGTGGATGGTATGGAATGTGAAATCTCCAATTAATCTTAAGTTCTGTTGCGAGCAGTTGGGTTACCTTGGCCGTGAAGGGGGTCCCTCTGTCCGAGTCTAGTCCCACCGGAATTCCATATCGTGGGATAATTTCTTGCGTCAATTTATGAACCACCACTCTAGCATTCTCATTACTGCATGGGAAAGCTTCCACCCAGCGTGAGAATTTATCAACCATTACCAATATATATTTGTATGGTCCCTGTCTTGGCATGTGGGTAAAATCAATTTGCCATTCCTGGAATGGTGTGTTTGGTTGTGGCAGATGTTGATGCACTGCCAGCGGCTTAGAAGAATTATTCTGTGCTCATGTTAAGCATCTGTCTAAGATGTTGTGTACGAGTGTGTGTAAGTTTTCAACACAAAAAACTTTTTCCATTTCCAATATTACCCCTCTTCGTCCACGATGTGTAGTACCATGAAACTCACGGACGAGGAAAGGTAGACAATGTTTAGGCATACAGACGCGACCGGTGGCATCGAGCCATATATTATCTACCTGCTGGGCTCCCTGGGAGTCCCAGTATTGACTGTCAGTCAAAACGGCAGAGGCCTGAATGGTTTTTCAGGTCCAGATCTGGAAGAAGAGCGCTGAGCATTTCACCAGTGGAAACCAATGATACATTGAGAAACGGGGGCAAAACGCCGGCAGCAGCCACCTCCTTTGCGCAGCGGTCAGCCAGAGAATTATCCTGAATCTCAAAAGTGTCCCCAGTACTATGTGCATGGGTTTTCACAATGGCTAACCGTGTGGGGAGGGCACAAGCCTTGATAAGGTCTTGTACCAGCGAGGAGTGCGAAATGGGTTTACCGTCGGCTGCAACGAAGCCACGGGATTGCCATATGCGGCCAAAATCATAGGCCACGCCAAAAGCATACCTGGAATCAGTGTAAATGGTTACCTCTTGGTCAGCAGATAGGATGCACGCGCGAGTAAGAGCAAACAATTCTGCAGCTTGTGCAGACGTAAAGGGGAGTGAATGAGATTCGACCACTATATCTGGAAGGCGGCAAACTGCATATCCACAGTGAAAGGTACCGTCGGCAGGTTTAGAGCATGACCCGTCCACAAACAGAACCTCACCTGTAGGTAAAGGTGTATAACACAAATCAGACCTAATACTTGTAGCAACAACAATTTCTTGCAAACAGTCGTGAGGGCAGGGCTCACAGTCATCTTAAGCATTAAGCAGACGCTGTAAGGCGTGAGCCACGGTATCAAGAGAAGAAGTAGATTTAATCGTGAGGTTATCAGTGGCGCATAGAATGGCGTTGTAACCTGACCTGCGCTGTGATGACATGTGTTGTGTATTTAAATTTCGTAGGATCTGTTGGACCTGATGTTGTGAGTGTAAAATCAAAGGGTGTGACAAGACGATCTTTTCGGCGTCTAAAACCATTAACGCACAGGCAGCCACAGCACGAAGACATGCAGGTAAACCTTGAGCTACAGTGTCTAATGTTTTTGAAAGGAAAGCACAGGGCCTCATCCCCCCGCCATGCTCCTGAGCCAACACCCCAGAGGCAGTTCCCCCTTGGTGAGCAACGTAGAGATGGAAGGGCAGTTAAACCAGCAAGTCATCTGCATAGGAGTGGACACAGGAACCATCAGGGGGAACAAAGCACCCTAGTGCGTCCCGTACAACGGTAGCAAACACCGCGGGAGAATCAATGAAACCTTGTGGGAGGCGTGTCCAGGTGTACTGCTGCTACCTATGCGTAAATGCGAACAGAGGCCGAGTGTCTGGTTCTACAGGAACGCTGAAAAAAGCAGAGCACAGGTCAATCACGGAAAAGTGCGTGTGTGTATGTGGTATGCCAGACATGATGGAAGGAACGTCGGGCACCAGGGGCGCGACAGGCACTATGAGGTCATTAATCCTCCTTAGGTCCTGCGTAAGTCGCCAGGTACCATCCGACTTTGGCACAGGGTTTATGGGCGTGTTATAAGAGCTTGTACATGGAACAACAATACCCTGTTCCAGGAGTGAAGATAATACAACATTGATACCCTGCATCTTAGACTCAGAGAGTGGGTACTGTTTTATGAAAATAGGTGTAATATATTTTACCTTAGCCTCATAAGGAGTACAATCGATGCAGCCCACATCATTTTTATGCTCGGCCCATAATTTCCTGGGCAGTTGATCCAGGGGCGAACACTGCTCTGCCACCTCACTCACTGCACATGCTGCGTTAACATTAAAAGGTAATTCACAGGAGGTTAATGCAATCAAAGAAGGGGACAGAGATTCTGACGTGGAGATGATCATGCTCGAACCATGAAAAGAAATTTGTAAACCTAGGAGGCTCATAAGATCACGACCGAGTAGATTAAACGGACATTCCTGCATATACACAAAAGAATAAGTGATTTGTAATGCATCGAGAGAGGGGTCATCGGGAGAACGCAGAGGGAGCGGGGGTGTAAACTGTGAAGAGAAAGGAACCCCTTCAATACCCACAGAGCTAATTGACCGAGAGGAGAGAGCACCTGAGTATTCCCTCCCCAACGAGGACAGTGTGGCACCACTATCCAAAACAAATAAGTATTCAGCATCACCCACTACTATCAGGATCAGTGGGATTGCTTCATTGTTGGGAGAGGAAAAAGACAAATGCATCACACTGACGGCCAAGGGTTCCTGACTCCGCGGGCAGCCCTAATAAGGCCTCGCCTCAGGAGACAGTGGGCGGGGGTCTCGGGTTTGACCTTGTCCAGGTCCACCTCGGGAATGTTTGGAGTGTTGGCCCTGTGGGCGCTCTTGGCCCTTTGACTGCTCATCCCTCAACCTCTTTCTACAGTCATGTATCCAATGTCCTTCTTTCTTACAATAATGACACTTACCAGACTTTCTCTTCCCATCATTTTGTTCCTTCTTATAATGCTGGCTTCCACTTTGGGGAGCCACTGATAAACATGTTTTGTTCCATACTACTCATATTCCATCCGCTTCAAGCATTCTTACACGTTCCCCGGCTGTGCGCACGGCTAAACGCTGTCTATCCGTCCAATGCGGTTTAAGAGCCGTTTGGACCTCGGGGTGGCAGTTGGCCAGGAAAGTGGACAGGAAGAGTGGGTTGGGCCCCTCTTCCCTGAGGTCAAACCCGCCCACATGTCTCCAGGTTTCAGAGAAACGACTCCAAAAGACGGAGGTGAGCTCACCAATCTTTTGTTTACAATTGGTAACGTATGATAAATCGCGATTGCCCTCCCTTAAAGCTAATAGGAAGGGTGTGAGTTGGGCTCGGAGCACGTCCATGGCCCTTGGGTCATCGCGCCAGTATAAGGTGGAGCGATACTGAGAAGAGCGGGTTACCCTGTGTCCATCCCCGGGTTCCACTTCTTGTTCGATTTTTACATTTGTCACGACATCATTGGCAGGGGCGAGGCACGGGACTTGTGCGAGTATGGTGGCTTCATTATACGTATCTTTCATAACCGCCTGCAGGATGAAGCGGAAATCTGCCCCTGTCAATTGACAGTACCTAGTACCTCGGATTAACATGTCCACAAATGCTAACGTTTGGTCTAATGGACGAAGCATGTTAATAATGTCTCTAAGCTCGCTTGCGGACGGGGGCCTTAGTTCAATTCCCCGTCCCTTATTTACCCAAATGCATGCCGTATTCATGACGGGCAGTGCTTGAGACGCGCCTGGTGGGGGCAGAGGCGGCCAGAAGCCAGTGTCCGGTCCCACATCCTCGGGGTTACCCCAATCGGTATCATCTTCCGTGTCTTCGTCACTATGCTTTAATGATGGTGGTGGTGGTTGAGTTATTTTTACCTTACGGCACGCTCTGGGGCTAAATTTTGGTTTCATCCCTGATTCCTTTAGCCCTACCAGCGACGGATATAAAGGGGTTATCGTTACTGATTTAGGGCTCAGGGGAGTTGGCTCGAGTAAAGGTGTCTTATTGTCTCCCTTAGGGTATGGTGGGGGCGCCGTAAGCAGTGTGTTAGGCGAATTCCCCTGAGTATAACATGACATTTTCTGACTCCCCTTACTCGCTAATTTCGGCTTAGGTATAGTTTTTTGAACCAGTTTCGGTACATATACCTTCTTCATACTAGTCCATATAGGTCTCATGTCATACTATTTGGTGTAACATTCCTTCATGTATTCAATGTTCCAGCTAGGGTCTCCTATTCCCTCCCAAATCATTCTATGGGCCGAAGTCAAATATCCGGCATCAAATGTCCCTTGGCGGGGGTAGTTTGGAATCTAAGGGAGCCCTTCGGTCCATCCAGATAAATTATCTAGATATGGGACCATATAATATGCGAGACCACATCGACTCATCCATTCCTTTGGGTTTTCCCGAGGAGCAGGCTTAGGGAACGATCTACCCATGGTTTATTCTTAAAATTACCCACACACACACAATTGATACACCGATACACAAGATACAGAGGAGTATTCGTATATATTTTTATAGCGCTCTTCCCAGTTCCCTGTTAAACCATCCCTTATGAAAAGGGGATAACCATCCCTTCTAAAGAAGGGGATAACAGACGCTCAGATGCTGCTAACCAGGTAGTCAAACAAATCTTGTCTTACCTGATCAGGAGTATCACGTCGGGGTCACCAAATTGTAAGGAAGACTCTGTCCCTACTTCCTTGTCTCTAAGCTCGTCTGTATCTCTGTGTCTCGATGTCAGAGTACTCCGGGAACAGACAATGCCAAACCACACGAGTGAAATCAGTCTGGTCTATTCATCAGCTGCTCAGTGTGTGTCACTGGGCATAAAGCTTTTATACAGTGGAGGTGTGTGTGAAAAAGTGGTTACAGAGTCACATGTTTCTTTGTTCACAGCCTAAAAGTTGTATAAGCCTTGTAAAGCATCACAACAGCAATAAAAAGTCCACGGTTATAAACACAGGAATGCTGGCAATTCTACAATGGCTAAACATAAGCAAGAATGTGACCTTACAGTGTGTGTGTGTGTGTAAAGCGTCTCTATTCCATGTCCTCATCTGAAGCCTGATCAGTTTCTTGAATTTTATTTCTCAGAAGAAAAAAAAATCACCTGCAACAATCTCCCTATCTCTGAGGAGTCTGCTTGAGTCAAGTTCACCACAGGAATAGAAATAACCTTCTATCTCTATTCTTTGTGACATTTTAATTTCTAGAAATATAAACGTTAGATGAGTAAACTCAGTGCTCTAGAAGAAATGAATAAAGATAAATTATAACAGGAAGTCCTTCAGAAAGAACAGGAAGTTTCAGTTTATCTAACCTGCTTATGTAATTTCTGACGAGCAACTGATGACACATTGTTATTGTAGACGCACAGAGAAAACCTCAACACACACACACACACACACACACACACAGAGTTAAATAAATTAGTGTAATTTGTGTCTCTTTAGAATGTGGGAGAAAACCAGAGTACCTGGACTAAACCCATGTAGGGAGAACACGTGTGTACCTCTCTTTAATATTAAACATTAAGGGGGTGTAACACATTCTTTAACCCATTTTATTGATCTATAAGTATGGAGTCTCAAATTTCTGTTATATGTATAAATGGTTTACGGGTTAGATGTTGACGACTTTAATGAATTAAACTCATGTAACATCGGGGTGGTTTCCGCCTTATAGCCACTAGGGCGTGGATCTGGGCCCTGTGCTCGGTCAGGGTGGTTTTGTTTGTATTTTGTTTGTTCGGGTTTCCTCTGGGTGCTCCAGTTTCCTTCCACAGTCCAAACGCATGCATGTTTGGCGTCTGTTCCTATAAATGTTCCTTGATGTGAGTGTGAGTGGAATTGTTGTGCCATTATTTGCCCTGCGATGGATTGGTGAGTTGTTCAGGTTGTACCTTGCCATTGGCTCCTTGTGACCCTACTGAAGAATAATTCACAAATTAAACGATATAATAGTTTGTGATGATTAAAACTCTGTGATCAGTCTCTTAGTGTAAGTTATAAATATTTTAAGTTATATGAAGATATTGAGGGTGTCTGTGCTCAGGCTAAGCGATGAAGTGAGGAGCTCAGATACTCAGAGGGCACCCACCCAGGGGCGCTCCTCTTCTCCTCCACATCTAACAGAGTCAGCTAAGGTGGTTCGGGTATCTGATTAGAATACCTCCTGATCGCCTCCCTTTAGAGGTTTTCTATGCACCTCTGACCAAGACCAGGCCCCGAGGCAGACCCAGAACTAAGTGGAATTTCAGGAGGATTATACAGTATATCCTATATTCCAGCCTAAGAACGCCCCAGATGCCCAGGGGGAGCTAGAGACTGTAGGCGGGGACAGGGATGCCTGTGTTTCCCTTCTAAACCTGTTGATCCTGTGACCTGACCCTGGATAGATGGAGAAAAGTGGATGGAGCTGATGTTAATGTACCTGATTTCCAAAAAAAAAACCTCTTGTAAAATGGTCTTTTTTTATCTCTGTTGGTTTTACCTTGTTGAGCGAGTAATCAATTTTAATCTAAATATTTAGGCGGCGTCTACAAGCAGAGCTTTGATAGGTTTACTTCTGTAAGCACATTATTGTATTCCAGTCATTGTTTATTTTACCAGCAACCAAAAAAAAAAAAAAATCGCGACTGCATGTGTGATATAAAATTCTGTTGAAATTATTAAATTGTGTTTACAGAGTTCCGTGTGCATGTATTCATCATCAGGTTTTTGTGCGCAGGTGATATCATAGCCTTTTTGCCATCCACTAGCTTGGCCTAATGTGTGAACTTTCCCACAGGTCTTTCATTCATGTTTTTGGGGCAACCTCCCTTTTAAATGTTGAGGAAAATATTGTGACAGTTTGTGTCACTGGTCTGTTTAAAGCAATCGTTTCAATGGACAGACGTAGCATGAAAAGTACTACATGTACACCATCAGCTCAGGACTGACCACCGTATTTAAATTATTACATCTTTAAATCAAATCACAGCTTCAAGATTCTTTAAAAATACAAAGAAGGACAAATTTAAAAATATATATTTTTTTAGTTATGTTGCAGGGATTATGATGTGCTTGAAGGGGGCGTGTTGATTCATTGTGACAGAATCAGGAGTGAATCTGAAATGTCTCCACATCATTTTCACAATCTCATCTGACTGCCAGCGCTTTTCCCCGTCCTCCATCCCAATATCCATCCCAATCTCTATCCCAACCACTACTCCAACCACCATCCCATCTTATGCAGCAACCTCAGCCCCATCTTCCACCCTGTCCTCCACCCCAGCCTCTGCCCCAACCTCCATTTCAAACTCCATCAAAACCTCACCGCCCACCCCAAACTCCACCCTATCCTCTGTCCTGACCTCCACTTCATCTTGCACCCCCCCCCCCCCGCGGGGGGGGGGACAACCCCAAATCAGAAAAATTTGGGACAGTAGAAAATGAGAATGAAAAAAGGAAATTTCCCAGAAATTGTGTTTCATTGCAGACTGTATGAACACAAGATAATTCATGTTTTGTCTTGTCAACATTATTTGATTTGTAAATAAACATCTATTCTTGCCATTCAGGCTCACAGTACATTCCATAAAAGTTGGAATGGAGCAATTTGTGGATAGGAATGAGGTATAATAAATAAATAATGATGTGATTTGAAACTCTTGATGTCAGCAGTTGATTGAAATCATGATTTGATACAAAAGCAGCATTCAGGGATGGCCGAGTCCTTTTGGAACAAAGATAGGCAGAGATCGCCAGTCTGCTACCAAGTGCGTTAAAAAATCACGGAAATAATGAAGAAAAAAACTTTCTGAAAGAAAAATAAGATGAGATTTGGGCATTTCTCCCTTGATGGTGTATAACATAGTGAAAAGATTCCCGAGGAATTACAGTGCGCAAAGAGCAAGGGCGTAAGTCTAAATCGAAAGGTTGTGATCTCCAAGGCCTCAGACAGCACTGCAAAAAATCATTATTTGCCAATAAACTGCGTGGGCTCAGGACTACTTTAGGAAATCATCCTCAAGCACTATAGGACGGAGTTACATCAAGAGATTACAAATGAGCCAAAAGTAAGCTCGACATCAATAGTGTCCTGCAGCACCGCTGAGTTCTCTGGGATGGTCCATCACTCAGTGGAAACGTGTATTCTGGTCAGGCAGACCAGTTTTTGAAGTTTTTTGTAAGACATGGACACCGTGTGCTGCAGACCAAAAAGGAAAAGAACCATCCAGACTGTTACCATCTACGAGTCCAAAAGCCAGAGTCTGTCATGGTGAGGGGTTGGGTCGGTGCTTCAGCAAAGGTAACCTGCACTTCTGTGATGGTGCCATTAATGCTGAGCAGTGCATCCAGAGTTTGGTGAAAAAAATGCTGCCTTCAAGGCCACATCTTTTCCAGGGACGCCAATGCTTATTAAGACAGTGCCAGACCACATACTGTGTACATAACAAAGGCATGGCTGCGTGAGAAGAGGGGTCGGCGCTTGGCTGGCCTGCCTGCAGCCCCGATTTGTCTCCTATAGAGAATAATGCAGCCATGAGAGGGCGGGGGCACAAACCAGTGTCTTTCCCTCACGCCGGTCCCAAGCCCAGATAAATGCAGAGGGTTGCTTCAGGAAGGGCATCCGGCGTAAAACAAATGGCAAATAAAATATGCGAATCACAAGAAAGAATGACATAAAGGATCGTGGGTTAACAACGACCGCCATCAGTGCTGTTAACCAACAGGGTGCTGATGGAAATTGCACTAATGTTGGTCGAAGATATCGAAGAAGGAGAGGTGGGAGGCGTGTCCGTAGGCAGAGAGAGAAGAGGAAAGTCATGAGTCTTAGACTGAAGGTAGGGACTTTGAATGTTGGAACTATGGCAGGAAAAGGCAGAGAGCTGGCTGACATGATGGAGAGGAGGAAGGTGGACATACTGTGTGTTCAGGAAACCAGGTGGAAAGGCAGCAAGGTTAGAAGCTTAGTTTGTCAGGAATGTTCTAGAAGTGAAAAGAGTGTCAGACAGAGTGATGAGTCTCAAGTTAGAAATTGAAGGCATGTTGTTCAATGTTGTTAGTGCTTATGCCCCACAGGCAGGATGTGAGCAAGAAGAGAAGGAGAGATTCTGGAGTGAGTTAGATGAAGTGATGCAGAGTACCCCAGATGTGAAAGAGTGGTCATTGGGGCAGACATCAATGGACATGTTGGTGCAGGAAACAGGGGACGAGGAAGTGATGGGTAGGTTTGGTATCCAGGACAGGAATGCAGAAGGACAGATGTTGGTAGATTTTGCAAAAAGGATGGCAATGGCTGTGGTGAATACTTTCTTCCAGAAGAGAGAGGAGCATAGAGTGACTTATAAAAGTGGAGGCAGGAGCACACAGGTAGACTACATCTTGTGCAGGTGAAGTAATTTGAAGGAAGTCAGTGACTGCAAAGTAGTAGCGGGTGAGAGTGTTGCCAAAGAGCATAGGATGGTGGTGTGCAGGATGATGCTGATGGTGAGGAAGGTGAAGAAGGCAAAGGCAGAGCAGAAGAAAAAGTGGTGGAAGCTGAAAAAGGAAGAGTGTCGGGTTGTCTTCATGAGGAGTTGAAAAAGGCTTTGGGTGGTCAGGAAGTGGTTCCAGATGACTGGACAACTACAGCTAATGTGATCAGGGAGACAGGTAGGAGAATACTTGGTGTGTCATCTGGAAGGAAAGTAGATAAGGAGACTTGGTGGTGGAATTAGGAAGTGCAGGAGTGTGTACAAAGGAAGAGGTTAGCCAAGAAGAAGTGGGACATTGAGAGAACCGAAGAGAGTAAAGAGGAGTACAGAGAGACACAGCATAAGGCAAAGGTAGCGGTGTCAAAGGCCAAACAGAGCGCATATGATGACTTCACAGCAGAGAAATAGAGATGGGAAGGACGTGCAGCAAGTTAGATTGATAAAGGACAGAGAGGGAAATGTATTGACTGATGAAAGTAGTGTGCAGGGAAAATGGAAAGAGTACTTTGAAGAGCTGAGGAATGAGAAAAATGAGAGAGAAAAAAGAGTAGAAGAGGTGACTGTTGAGGACCAGGAAGTAGCAAAGATTAGTAAGGGTGAAGTGAGGAGGGCATTGAAGAGGATGAAGAGTGGAAAGGCAGTTGGTCCTGATGACATACTGGTGGTGGTATGGAAGTGTCTAGGAGAGGTAGCAGTAGATTTTCTGACAAGAACATTCAACGAGGTCTTAGACAGTGAGAGGATGCCAGAAGAATGGAGGAGAAGTGTGCTGGTGCCCATTTTTAAGATCAAGGGAGACGTGCAGAGTTGTGGCAACTTCAGAGGGATAAAGTTGATGAGCCATACGATGAAGTTATGGGAAAAAATAGTGGAAGCTAGACTAAGGGCAGAGGTCAGAATTTGTGAACAACAGTTTGGTTTCATGCCAGGAAAGAGCACCACAGATGCAGTGTTTGCCTTGAGGATGTTAATGGAGAAGTAGAGAGGTCAGACGGAGCTGCATTGTGCCTTTGTGGATCTGGAGAAAGCATATGACAGGGTGCCGAGAGAGGAACTGTGGTATTGCATGAGGAAGTCTGGAGTGGCAGAGAAGTATGTTAGAGTGGTGCAGGACATGTATGAGAGATGTAGGACAGTGGTGAGGTGTGCTGTCCGTGTGACAGAAGAGTTCAAGGTGGAGGTGGGACTGCATCAAGTGTCAGCTCTGAGCCCCTTCTTGTTTGCTTTGGTGATGGACAGGCTGTCAGATGAGGTTAGACAAGATTCCCCATGGACTATGATGTTTGCAGATGACATTGTGATCAATAGTGAGAGCAGAGAACAAGTGCAGGAAAATCTAAAGAGGTAGAGGTATGCCTTGGAAAGGAGGGGAATGAAGTTTAGCCTCAGTAAGACAGAATACATGTGCATGAATGACAAGGACCCAAAAGGAACGGTGAGGTTACAGGGAGCAGAGATGAGGAAGGTGGAAGATTTTAAGTACTTAGGCTCAACAATCCCCTCCCTGAATCGCCACCTGATCGTGGTGGATAGGTTTGCATGACCTAATGATCCTAGGAGCTATGTTGTCAGGGGCATAATGCCCCTGGTAGGGTCACCCAAGGCAAACAGGTCCGGGTGAAGGTCCCTATGCCATCTAAGAGGAAACAATTGAAGCAGTCTTCCTTGCCCGGACGCGAGTCACCGGGGTTCCCTCCTGGAGCCAGGCCTGGGGGAGGGGCTCGAAGGCTAGAGCCTGGTGGTCGGGCTTATGCCCATGGAGCCTGGCCGGGCCTAGCCCAAAAAGGAGACATGGGTCCTATAGACCCACCACCCGTGGGAGGAGTTTTAGGGGTCGGGTGCAATGTGAGTTGGGTGGCAGCCAAAGGCATGGGTTCTGTCGGACTGATCCTCGGCTACTTACTCTGACCCTCGGGACATGGAGTGTCACCTCTCTGGTGGGATAGGAGCCTGATTTGGTGCGTGAGGTGAAGAGATACCGACTGGATATAGTCGGGCTCACCTCAACGCACAGCTTGGGCTCTGGAACCATCCATCTCGAAAGAGGCTGGACCTTCTTCTATTCTGGAGTTGCTCATGGGGAGAGGCACCAAGCCAGTGTGGGTATTCTTGTTGCCCCCCGTCTCGGTGCCCAAATGTTGGGGTTCTCCACGGTTGATGAAAGGGTAGCTTCCCTCCGTCTTCGGACAGGGGGACGGGTCCTGACTGTTATTTGTGCTTATGCACCAAATGACAGTTCAGAGTACCCACCCTTTTTGGAGTCTTTGGGGGGGGGTGTTGGAGAACGCTCCCTCGGGAGACTCACTCGTTGTCTTGGGAGACTTCAACGCCCATGTGGGCAATGATAGTGTGACCTGGAAGGGTGTGATCGGTAGGTACGGCCTCTCAAGTCTGAATCCGAATGGTGTTTCGTTGTTGGACTTCTGTGCTCATCACAGTTTGTCTATCACGAACTCCATGTTCGAACATAAGTGTGCCCATAAGTGCACTTGGCACCAGGACACCCTAGGTTGCAATTCGATGATTGACTTTGTAGTCATGTCATCGGACTTGCGACCATATGGTCTGGACACTCGGGTGAAGAGAGGAGCTGAGCTGTCTACCGATCACTACCTGGTGGTGAGTTGGCTTCGGTGGTGGGGCAGGCTGCCTTCCAGACCTGGTAGGCTCAAGTGTGTAATCAGGGTCTGCTGGGAACGTTTGGCAGAGTCCCCTGTCCGAGAGGCCTTGAACGTCCACCTCCAGCAGAGGTACAACCACGTTCCGGAGGAGGTGGGGGACATGGAATCCGAATGGGCCATGTTTCGTGCCTCCATTGCTGAGGCGGCAGCCCATAGTTCGGTGTGGGCCTGGAGAGTGATTATCGGTTGGCCTCAAAAAGGTTCTGGACCACCATCCGACGCCTTAGGAGGGGGAAGCAGTTCTTCACAAACACTGTTTACAGTGGAGGTGGGGAGCTGCTTACCTTGACTGTCGATGTCGTCGAGAGGTGGAGGGAATACTTTGAGGACCTCCTCAATCCCACCAACACGCCCTCCGTGGAAGAGGAAGACCCTGGGGGTTCAGGTGGGGGTCCGCCCATCACTGGAGTGGAGATCACTGAAGTTGTCAAAAAGCTCCTCGGTGGTCGAGCTCCGAGGTTGGACGAGATCCGCCCGGAATATCTCAGGGCTCTGGATGTTGTAGGACTGTCTTGGTTGACACGTCTCTGCAACAACCCGTGGTCATCAAGGGCTGTACCTCTGGATTGGCAAACTGGGGTGGTGGTCCCAATTTTTAAGAAGGGGGACCGGAGGGTGTGTTCCAATTATCGGGGAATTACACTCCTCAGCCTACCTGGAGAAGTCTATGCAGGGGTACTCGAGAGGAGGATCCAGCCGATAGTCAAACCTCGGATTCAGGAGGAGCAATGTGGTTTTCGTCCTGGCCGTAGCACTCTTGACCAACTCTATACGCTCCACAGGAGTCTGGAGGGGGCATGGGAGTTTGCCCGATCTGTCCACATGTGCTTTGTGGATTTGGAGAAGGCTTTCTACCGTGTCCCTCGAATGATCTTGTGGGGCGTGCTCCGAGAGTACAGCATTCCGGACCCGTTGCTACGAGCTATTCGGTCGCTGTATCACTGGAGCCAGAGTTTGGTCGGTATTGGTAACAGCAGGTCGAATTCGTTTCCGGCGGGAGTTGGAGGCCGCCAAGGCTGTCCTTTGTCACCGATTCTGTTCATAATTTTTATGGACAGAATTTCTAGGCGTAGTTGAGGCGATGGGGGGTTCTGGTTTGGTGGCCATCGGATCTCGTCTCTGCTTTTTGCTAATGATGTTGTCCTTTTGGCTTCATCAAGTCAGGACATCCAGCTCTCATTGCAGCGATTCGCAGCCGAATGTGAAGCAGCCCGGATGAAGATCAGTACCTCCAAGTCTGAGGCCAAGCGAGAGATCGACAGACGGATCGCTGCAGCCTCTGCTGTTAAGCGGTGCCTGTACCGGTCCGTCGTGGTGAAGAAGGAGCTGAGCCGCAAGGCGAAGCTCTCAATTTACCAGTCGATCTACGTTCCAACCCTCACCTATGGTCACGAGCTTTGGATAATGACCGAAAGAACAAGATCACGGATACAAGTGGCTGAAATGAGCTTCCTTCACCGGGTGGCGGGGTTCTCCCTTAGAAATAAGGTGAGAAGCTCCGCCATCCGGGGAGAGCACGGAGTAGATCCGCTGCTCCTCCGCATTGAGAGCGGCCATTTGAGGTGGCTCGGGCATCTGGTCAGAATGCCCCCTGGATGCCTCCCTGGTGTGGTGTTTCGGGCATGTCCAACCAGGAAGAGACCCCGGGGTCAACCTAGAACACGCTGGAGGGACTATGTCTCTCGGCTTGTCTGGGATCGTCTTCATGACTGATCCGAATTTCGCCATCGCTCCGTGGAAGCGCTTCTCGAATATAATAATTAACACAAATCTGTTCTTTTCTCTTCAATTTTCACTTTATTTTATTTTTCTGTTTCAATCCATCTCAGAAACCTTCCCTGACAATGTCCAACACTACTCTCTTACTTCCACTTAAACAGTGATATCTATAACCACCGATCTATCCAATCAGAATTCAGGAATTGTTCGCGTCACCACTTTCTAAGGCGAATGGAAGATTGCAGGATTCTTCCGAAAGTAATAGCACAATAGTGCATTGTGGAGAAATGAGTGTGTAACGATTATAAGAGTCGATTTGCACGAAAAAGACATTTAGAATACATCTTATTTTTATTCATAATATTTAATTAAATACACAGTGATGTATTTTCATGAGAAAACATGTTCTGTTTGTTTAGCTTGTAGATTGTCCTTCAGATGAAATAAATATAAATACAAAAATACTTATGATTAAAACACATGAATGTAAGATTTATATTACACAGTTTATTATACACGAAGTTATTATGAATGAAGTTTAAATACAAACTGACTTACTTACAATAGTACAACCCCAAATCAGAAGTTGATGTGCCAAAGTTTGAAATTCAATATTGCGACTTTTAAATGCATCAGAAATTCTCTTACCTTAGAGGCAGCAAAAGTGTTTTTTAATGCAATGATCATGTCCCGATTTTACTATTGTATAACTTGCTGGTCTCAGGCCAGTAAAACCACTCTGAAGCCTTTGGAGTCTATTCATAAACAGGCACTAAAAATTCTGGACCGGAGAACAAGACAGCATCACCACTGTCATGTTCTTGATAAATATAAACTTTTAAACTTTGAAAATATACAAAAGTTTGCTCGTGTCCGGTTGGTTCATAGGATTATAAATAACACTGCACCTGCTCCTCTCTCTAACTTTGTACAACTAACATCTCAAGTAACATCGAGAGCTACACGATCCTCATCCAGAGGACAGTGTAGTGTTCCAAAATGCAAAACCACTTTTGCCCAGTCGGCCTTTTCATACAGGGCAATTCAAGTTTGGAACACCATTCCACCTGAAGTGAAAAACCAAACGAACTATACCACCTTCACCAGTCAGTTAAAGCACTGGCTTTTTAGTGCTCAAACCTGCCAGCACTGACACTGAAGAGCAAGGCTTTTTCTACATCAGGATAAACTATGTTTTTTCCTTGCTTTGATTATTGTTGGAGTGTATATTGCTATATTGAACTCTAAACTATGACTTGTATGGAAAATGAAAGTGAATGTAGAATGGACTGATGCAAAGTGAAATGCAGAGAATGGTGTTGTGTATTGTGTATGCATTTGATTATGCTGTAACTGCAATGGTTGTAGGACTGATTGTTGGGGGGAACTTTTATATTGTATTTTTTGTACTTGTATTGTATTTATTGTGTTAGGGACTACAGATGGAAACTAGCTATTAAGCTATAATCTGGTACAGTACATCTCTGTCTCTATGAGCTTAATGTTCCTGTACATTGTCCCTTAAATAAAGAGTAAAGAAAAAAAAGAAAAAAAGAAAAAGTTGAGACACTGGAAAATATGAGGAAAAAAAAAAGTCATTTATAAATTTGGAGGAAGTGGCTCGGGAGAGGGACGTCTGGACCTCTTTGCTTAGGTTGCTGTCCCCGCGACCCGACCCTAGACTAAGCGGAAGAAGATGATGATGATGAGGCTCAACGATCCAGAGCAATGGAGAGTGTGGAAAAGAGGTGAAGAAGTGTGTGCAGGCATACTCCCTATAGTTGGAATAGTTGGAGAAAAGTGTCCAGTGTGATGTGTGATAGGAAGGTATCGGCAAGAATGAAAGGAAAAGTGTACAAGACAGTGATGAGGCCAACGATGTTGTATGGTTTAGAAACAGTGGCCCTGGGGAAAATACAGGAGGCAGAGCTGGAGGTAGCAGAGATGAAAATGTTGAGGTTCTCTTTGGGAGTAACGAGGATGGATAGGACTAGGAATGAGCACATTAGAGGGACAGCACATGCAAGTCGCTTTGGAGACAAAGTCAGAGAGGCTAGATTGAGATGGTTTGGACATGTGCAGAGGAGGGATAGTGAGTATTGGTAATAGGATGCTGAGGCTGGAACTACCAGGCAGAAGGCCTAGAGGAAGACCAAAGAGACGATTCATGGATGTGGTGAAGGAGGACATGATGGTTGTTGGTGTAAGAGAAGAAGATTCAAAGGATAGGGTGAGATGGAGGCAGATGATTCACTGTGGCGACCCCTGAAGGGAAAGAAAGGAAAAGAATAAGAGAATGTTTGGTGTCTTTTAAAACTCAAAATGCGTCACAAAGATCCCGTACTGATGCACACCTAAAAAAATTATCTGTGGGAAAAATGGGACAAACTAACACCTCCTGCAACACTTGTTTACTTCAACACTTTTTACTTCAGTCCCTAAACATGTTTTAATTGTAGTTCGAAGGAATGTGAATAATACAAAGTAGTAAATACTCTGCTGTCCCAACTTTTTTGGAATGTACTACGAGTCTAAATGGCAAGAATGGATGTTTGTTTACAAATAAAATGATGTTGACCTGACAAAACATGAATTACACGAGTCCGTACAGTCTGCAATGAAACACACTTTCAGGGAAATTTATAAATGACTTTTTTTTCCTCATATTTTCCAGTGTCTCAACTTTTTCTGATTTGGGGGTGTACTATTGTAAGTAAGTCAGTTTGTATTTAAACTTCATTCATAATAACTTCGTGTATAATAAACTGTGTAATATAAATCTTACATTCATGTGTTTTAATCATAAGTATTTTTGTATTTATATTTATTTCATCTGAAGGACAATCTACAAGCTAAACAAACAGAACGTGTTTTCTCATGAAAATACATCACTGTGTATTTAATTAAATATTATGAATAAAAATAAGATGTATTCTAAATGTCTTTTTCGTGCAAATCGACTCTTATAATCGTTACACACTCATTTCTCCACAATGCACTATTGTGCTATTACTTTCGGAAGAATCCTGCAATCTTCCATTCGCCTTAGAAAGTGGTGACGCGAACAATTCCTGAATTCTGATTGGATAGATCGGTGGTTACAGATATTACTGTTTAAGCGGAAGTAAGAGCGTAGTGTTGGACATTGTCAGGGAAAGTTTCTGAGATGGATTGAAACAGAAAAATAAAATAAAGTGAAAATTGAAGAGAAAAGAACAGATTTGTGTTAATTATTATATTCGAGAAGCGCTTCCACGGAGCGATGGCGAAATTCGGATCAGTCATGAAGTTTCTAATTTTTTTCACAGCTTTTCTTAAAGCGTCATTAGCAGGTGAGTTCTGTAATATTATATTTATTATTATTTATTTAAACAAAAGATTAAAGTTTAACACTAACAGCTGTGATGAGGGATGTGAAAAAGGAACAAAATGTTTTACAATTCTATGAACTATGCATTATAATTCTGATATAATAACAATAGTAATAATAAATCACGATATATATCTATACAGGTCCTTCTGAAAAAAATAGCAGACAGTATTCTGATGAAGTTCATAAAGTAATGTACTGACAAACAGACTTTCATATATTTTAGATTCATTACACACAACTGAAGTAGTTCAAGCCTTTTATTGTTTTAATATTGATAATTTTGGCAAAAAAAGAAAAGAAAAACCAAAAATCCCGATCTCAAAAAATTAGCATATTTCATCTGACCAATAAAAAAAAGTGTTTTTAATACAAAAAAAAATCAACCTTCAAATAATTATGTTCAGTTATGCACTCAATACTTGGTCGGGAATCCTTTTGCAGAAATGACTGCTTCAATGCTGTGGCATGGATGCAATCAGCCTGTGGCACTGCTGAGGTGTTATGGAGGCCCAGGATGCTTTGCGGCCTGAAGCTCATCCACAGTGTTGGGTCTGGTGTCTCTCAACTTTCTCTTCACAATATCCCACAGATTCTCTCTGGGCTTCAGGTCAGGAGAGTTGGCAGGCCAATTGAGCACAGTAATACCATGGTCAGTAAACCATTTAGCAGTGGTTTTGGCACTGTGAGCAGGAGCCGGGTCGTGCTGAAAAATGAACTCTTCATCTCCATAAAGCTTTTCAGCAGATGGAAGCATGAAGTGCTCCAAAATCTCCTGATAGCTAGCTGCATTGACCCTGCCCTTGATAAAACACAGTGGACCAACACCAGCAGCTGACATGGCACCCCAGACCATCACTGACTGTGGGTACTTGACACTGGACTTCAGGCATTTTGGCATTTCCTTCTCCCCAGTCTTCCTCCAGACTCTGGCACCTTGATTTCCGAATGATATGCAAAATTTGCTTTCATCTGAAAAAAGTACTTTGGACCACTGAGCAACAGTCCAGTGCTGCTTCTCTGTAGCCCAGGTCAGGCGCTTCTGCCGCTGTTTCTGGTTCAAAAGTGGCTTGACCTGGGGAATGCGGCACCTGTAGCCCAGTCCACTGCTTCCACAGGTCCCCCAAGGTCTGGAATCGGCCCTTCACCACATTTTTCCTCAGCCACATTCACCTCTTCTGGTTGTGCAGCGTTTTCTGCCACACTTTTTCGTTCCCGCAGACGTCCCACTGAGGTGCCTTGATGCAGCACTCTGGGAACAGCCTATTCGCTCAGAGATTTCTTTCTGTGTCTTACCCTCTTGCTTGAGGGTGTCAATGATTGCCTTCTGGACAGCAGTCAGGTCGGCAGTCTTACCCATGATTGCAGTTTTGAGTAATGAACCAGGCTGGGAGTTTTTAAAAGCCTTAGGAATCTTTTGCAGGTGTTTAGAGTTAATTGGTTGATTCAGATGATTAGGTTAATAGCTCGTTCAGAGTACGTTTTCATGATACAGTCGTCCCTTGACTATTCGTGGTTTAGCACCCACGGTTTGAGTATTCACTGAATGTCCCGGCACGTGATTCAAATTCAGCTGTCCTCCTTTCTCCTGATTGGTTGAGCTAATGTCCCGCCCCTTTTTCTCATCCGCGCACAAGTTTTCAATGAGCTTTTTTTGTGTGTGCTTTAATTACCAGTTAAGCTCTATGATACCACTCAAATGCTGAGCATCTTCTCGAGCTAAGCGATAAAACGCTGGATGTCTCTTCTGAAGAAATAAGACTTTCTCCTGAGAAACAACGGTTTTCTCTGAACTGTTGTATTAAAATCTTTTTCAATTATTATTCCAGTACACTACCTAATGCAACCGTGGGGGGGGGGAGGTCATGCAAGACGTTTTGGAGACAAAGTCAGAGAGGCTAGATTGAGATGGCTTGGACATGTGCAGAGGAGGGATAGTGAGTATATTGGTAGTAGGATGCTGAGGCTGGAACTACCAGGAAGAAGGCCTAGAGGAAGATCAAAGGGACGATTCATGGATGTGGTGAAGGAGGACATGAAGGTCGTTGGTGTAAGAGAAGAAGATGCAAAGGATAGGGTGAGATGGAGGCAGATGATTCGCTGTGACGACCCCTGAAGGGAAAAGCCGAAAGGAAAAGAAGATTCCAGTACAGTACCTAAGTTCATGTTTATGCGTGAGATTTTATGTTTTGTAGCATGTTTAACAAACGATCCCAAAAGGATTAAACTTTATTACATTACTCTTCATGCCCTTTTACATTGAAGTTGGAGTGACGTCTCCAAGATGGCGCTGCCCAGAGGGTGCCGTCGCGGAGTTCTCAGAGTCAAATTCTTTTTTTGTTCGTTTTAAATGTTTTATTTGTTCATGTTTTGCACTATGCTCGTCTACGACCGGTCAACTCTACTACAGCTATAAGATCGGAGTATCTTCGGGCGTGTATAACTAAGCAGAGCTAACATGCTATTAGTAGAGCTAACATGCTATGGTAGGCAGCGAGCCGCATCCCAGCGAACAAGAAGCCGAGGCGGGAAGGAGCCGAACGACGACTCCAGCGCTTGGGATTGCAGGGGATGAAGGCTGTGTAATCGGCTGGTATAATCGCCTTATCAGGTGTACTCTCCTCGAGCCATGTTTCAAAGAAACACAGTCCTGTAGATCCCTCTGCGCTGCAATCTGAGCATGAAGCTCGTCCATCTTGTTTCGCAGGGACTGAACATTTTAAAGCAGTATGGCCGGAAGTGTTAACCAAGCGCCGGAGAATCAGAACTCCGCCTGGGCTTAATGATAACGTAGCATAGCATAGCAGCTCATGATCGAAGTTCTTGCATGCTTAGTTGCCCAAAACTGAAGCTGCTCATAGCTGTAGTAGGGTCGATCGATCATAGACGAGCATAGTGCAAAACATGAACAAACAAATAGAACAAAAATAAAACGAACAAAGAAACAATTTGACTCTGAGAACTCCGCGACGTTGCCCTCTAGGCAGCGCCATCTTGGACACGTCACTCCAAGTTCAATGTAAAAGGACATAAAGCGTAATAAAGTTTATCCTTTTGGTATCATTTGTTAATAAACATGCTGCAGAACATAAAATCTCACGCACAAACATTCTCAGAATTGACTTAGGTACTGTACTGGAATAATAGGGGCAGTGGTGGTCTAGTGGTATAGGGTGCTGGATTGCTGATCCAAAGGTTGGGGGTTCGAGTCCCACTCTCCACAAGGTTGTCACTGTCCCCTCCAGTGCAGTTAACTGGGTTATCAAAGGTGGGCCATGTCTCTCACTGTCTATGGTGAGAGGCATGTAAAAGAACCATTGCTGACTTTCGTAAAGAGTAGGCTGCAAAGTCGTCAGCGTGTTTCTGTCCCTTGCTAATAAGGGTTGTGACAGGAAGGGCATCCGACGTTAAAAACCTCTGCCAAATGAAACGTGCGAATCAGATGATTCGCTGTGGCGGCTCCCGAGTAAAAGGGAAAAAGCCGAAAGGAAGACAGACAGACTGTACTGGAATAATAAGAGAAAAATACTTTAAAACGAGTGCTTTGCAACAGTATATGCTGTATAATGTTTGTATATTTTATGACTAAATATCACAGTACAAAATTAAAAAGTTTTTCTTAATCATGACTATAGTTTACTACATTAATACTGTAGTAATAAGTAAGACTGTCTGTAGAATGTGTTTAAGAAGCATATCTTATCGCATTTAATAGATACATAGTATTTTACTGCTGGCTGCTCATTCGAGCATGTGACGGGGTTTTACTTCTGGGTACAGAACTCACGGATGATCTCGGTTCGCGGGAAGGCCCGGAACCGTACCCCCGCGAATGTCAAGGGCTTACTGTATGCTAATTTTTTGAGATAGGAATTTTGGGTTTTCATTTGCTGTATGCCAAAATCATCAGTATTAAAACAATAAAAGACCTTAAATATTTCAGTGGGTGTGCAATGAATGTAAAATATATGAAAGTTTAATTTTTATCAGTACATTACAGAAAATAATGAACTTTATCACAATATGCTAATTTTTTGAGGACTAGTGTATGTAAGAGCCACATATATATCTATATATATATATCTATTGACATCCCTTTCCCGAGCTACTTCCTCCAACTCTCCCGGGGGGACACCGAGGCGGTCCCAGACAAGCCGAGAGACATAGTCCCTCCAGCGTGTTCTAGGTCGACCCCGGGGTCTCTTCCCGGTTGGACATGCCCGAAACACCACACCAGGAAGGCGTCCGGGGGGCATTCTGACCAGATGCCCGAGCCACCTCAACTGGCCCCTCTCAATGCGGAGGAGCAGCGGATCTACTCCGAGCTCTCCCCGGACGGCGGAGCTTCTCACCCTATCTCTAAGGGAGAACCCCGCCACCCGGCAAAGAAAGCTCATTTCAGCCGCTTGTATCCGTGATCTTGTTCTTTCGGTCATTACCCAAAGCTCGTGACCATAGGTGAGGGTTGGAACGTAGATCGACTGGTAAATTGAGAGCTGAGCCTTGCGGCTCAGCTCCTTTTTCACCACAACGGACCGGTACAGGCACCGCTTAACAGCAGAGGCTGCAGCGATCCGTCTGTCGATCTCTCGCTCCATCCTTCCCTCACTCGTAAACAAGACCCCAAGATACTTAAACTCCTCCACTTGGGGCAGGACCTCATTCCCGACCCGGAGGGTGCATTCCACCATTGTCCGACTGAGAACCATGGCCTCGGACTTGGAGGTACTGATCTTCATCGGCTGCTTCGCACTCAGCTGCGAATCGCTCCAATGAGAGCTGGAGGGCCCGACTTGATGAAGCCAAAAGGACAACATCATCCGCAAAAAGCAGAGATGATATCCGATGGCCACCAAACCAGAACCCCTCATCGCCTCGACTGCGCCTAGAAATTCTGTCCATAAAAATTATGAACAGAATCGGTGACAAAGGACAGCCTTGGCGGACTCCAACTCCCACTGGAAACGAATCCGACCTGCTGTTACCAATACGGACCAAACTCTGGCTCCGGTGATACAGCGACCGAATCGCTCGTAGCAACGGATCTGGAACGCCGTATTCTCGGAGCACGCCCCACAAGATCTTTCGAGGGACACGGTTGAAAGCCTTCTCCAAATCCACAAAGCACATGTGGACAGATTGGGCAAACTCCCATGCCCCCTCCAGAATCCTGTGGAGCGTATAGAGTTGGTCAAGAGTGCTGCGGCCAGGACGAAAACCACATTGTTCCTCCTGAATCCAAGGTTCGACTATCGGTCGGATCCTCCTCTCTAGTACCCCTGCATAGACTTTCCCAGGTAGGCTGAGGAGTGTAATTCCCCGATAATTGGAACACACCCTCCTGTCCCCTTCTTAAAAATTGGGACCACCACCCCAGTTTGCCAATCCAGAGGTACAGCCCCGATGACCACGCGATGTTGCAGAGACGTGTCAACCAAGACAGTCCTACAACATCCAGAGCCCTGAGATATTCGGGCGGATCTCGTCCAACCCCGGAGCTCGACCACCGAGGAGCTTTTGACAACCTCAGTGACCTCCACTCCAGTGATGGGCGGACCCTCACCCGAACCCCCAGGGTCTTCCTCTTCCACGGAGGGCGTGTTGGTGGGATTGAGAAGGTCCTCAAAGTATTCCCTCCACCTCTCAACAACATCCCCAGTCACGGTAAGCAGCTCCCCACCTCCACCGTAAACAGTGTTTGTGAAGAACTGCTTCCCCCTCCTGAGGCGTCGGATGGTGGCCCAGAACCTTTTTGAGGCCAACCGATAATCACTCTCCAGGCCCTCACCGAACTG
>CM045734.1:10483563-10486063 GCA_024760905.1 Plotosus lineatus | reverse complement strand
AGATTTTTGCTGGATCGAAGCTCATATGTAAAATTCATGATAAAAGACACTCTCCAGTCAAGGTATCACTGTATATCATCAATCCCATTTTAATTCTGGTGCTTATTTACCAATTTTGGCACACGCATGTAAATTCCGTGATTGATGGGATGTGCACCTGTGCTATTCATGTGGTTATTGGACCTGTGGAGACTTTATCGGAGGCTCAGCGGGATGTGGAGATAATGAGGCCTTTCTCTTCCTCGCAAAATTGAGCATGAAACAGTGTGAACTAGGAATGAATGCACTTCATTTCAAAAACTGTTCACCATATGTATGTATTCTGACATGATTTTATCTCCCAGGCCTGCACTAAGGATTTCGATGCATCGATTCCCAAATAAACTTGAACATTGAAATCTATCTATCTAGTACCTGAGTCGTAGGACGACCATTGGCGACCCGCCATGAAGGATAATGCTCTGGTTATCATCTTCATGGAGGTTTTCTTGGCAGGATTAATGCAGTGGTTTGCCATTGCCTTCTGCACGATGCGAGCCTACGGGCAATTTAGAACGGCCAATTAACCTACTGTGCATGTCTTTTGGATTGTGGGAAGAAACCGGAGCACCCGGAGGAAACCCACGCAAGCACGGGGAGAACATGCAAACTCCACACAGAAACGCCCAGGCCAGGAATTGAACCCAGGCCTTCTTGCTGTGAGGAGGACGTGCTAACCACTACGCCACCGTGCCGCCGAACATTGAAATACGGTATTTATAAAGTTTGAAGTTGGGTAGTTGGAGAATGTAGCAGTTTCGTGATCAGACCCACATTTTGTTATGCCTGATTGGTGTACTGTATACAGTATACATGGATCACGGTCTATAAACAATTCTCCAACTCATCAGATTTACGGCTGCACCGTACATCACTCTGATTCCAAAATCTAGAACACAATGCGAGACTCAGAGAATAGATCGTTGTCTCAGATTTGGACGAATGTTGTGAGGAAATTATTTTACACCCAGTGTGATGAGACGTCTGTTTTATAAATGATGGTAATGGTGTTTATGAGCAGCTTTACGAAAGTTGAGATTAAAAAACAAAATCCAAATACCCTCTGCACTCTTTTCAGTCAAGTTACAGCTAGATCTTTCTGAGTTTCTTTGGTGGGCGGAACTTGGACACAAAGATGAGGTGGAAGTGAGGGAGATGAAGATGCAGTTTAATATTTTGGAACAGGACTAAGCAGTTCATAACAGAAGAATATTCTCTACTGAATACAGGTGTGATAAATGCAAGTGATTCAGATTTTAAATGCATCATGTTGCACCTGCTCAGTATTTACTCCCTCGTTCCACTCAGTCATCCGAGATGTTTTCCTTCATAAGAAGGATAAAAGTTTGTGAACCCTTTTAGAATTTCTGCATACGACCCAAACCATCACCATCAAGTCCTAAAAGTCCTTGCCTTCTACGGGTAAAGAATCATTAGTATATTTAATATTATTAATTTTACTGCCTTTCACACACAGACTGTGATTGAAGTTCCAGCTGTAATGAATCTACACGTGCCAGAAGAAATCCAGCATGATTTCACTTTTTAAAATCCTGAAATAAATGCAATATTCTCATCACATGATTTTGTCATGTTAGGTAAACATACATCACCAGATATTTTCCAACGCAAATCATTATAATTTTAAATGAGGAATTTATTGTGTGTGCATACTGTTGTTTTTTTCGCTGAATCTAAAGTGCAGTGGAACGATCCGTTTCTATAGAAACATGCAAGTGAGACGTTCATTCATTCGCCAAATTATTCAGTCCTTCTAGCATCTTGGGGAGGCTGGAGCCTATCTCACCGGTTTTGGATGCTGTTACAGTATAATTTGTGTATGGGATAAGTTTAAGTGATAGAGATTCCTATTTTAGCTTAAATGACCAAAAACCCAACAGAACCCGTTATTTTTTCTCATGGTTTACTGACAGGGGCTGAACCAGAAGCAGCCGTTTTTCCCAAAAAGTGACGTGAACTTGCTGTGTGGGTTTGTGCAGTGCAAGTAAACAAGCTGATTGATTCAGTGCGTGACATTTGAGGTGATAAATAAAAACATGTTCAAGAAGCAACTATGGCAGCAGTTTGGAGGAAATGGGTGTGACATATTTGAACCAGAGCGGGAGGAGTCTCTTGTGCACAGGGTCAGTGAGCAGTCTATCGCAGCTAAACGACAAATTAATGAGTTCTCTTCACGACCATTGCTGGAACAGCCAAAGAAGAAGGCAGCACTCACATGGGCAAGGACTGACATGGCTGAAGGACCCACTGATGTCATGCGTGTTTGTTTAAATACCGAGCAATAAAAATTCTCCTCAGGTAGCCTTTAATGTTGTTAGTTTTTTCACACAAGTTAGTGAGGTTATTATAATCTGAGTTTTACAAAGTGCCAGTTTACATGATTACAGCCTTCTGACTGGTAACGTGAGTGTAAACACACACACACACACACACACACACA